>CABHPQ010175459.1:11678-29869 GCA_902168405.1 Peromyscus aztecus
GTGTGTGTGTGTGTGTGTGTGTGTGTGTGTGTGTGTGTGTGTGTCTGCACGCGTGCTCACGTGCACATGTGTGTGCTGGAGGTCAATGCCAAGTGTCATCTTCAACTGTTCTCCACCTTATTTAAAAATTAAAAAAGATCTGTCATTGAGCTCACTAGCTGGCTAGAGTAGCTAATCAACAAGTCCCCCCCTCTCCATCCCCCAGTGCTGGGATTAGAGGCACATACTGCCATGCCTGGCTTGTACATGAGTGTTGAGGATCTGAACTCATGACTTCACACTTGTGCAGCAAGCGTTTTACCTAGAGACCTAACCCCCTAGCCCTGGAAGTGGACTTTTAAAAGCATTATTCCAAAATAACCTATCTGCTATCCATCACCTCCTTATTTACAGAAAAACTGATGTGGCTCTGATAAGTGTCCAAATATGAGCTGAAAACTGAGATCAGGCCTAATTCAACAAAATTATCCAGCTCTAGCAGATTATGGGGTGATGTACACATATGAAAGACACCATTGGAGTGACCCCAGCCCGCACTGACAGGACCCATTCTTGCAACACCTGATTCTTCTCGGCCTCCAAACCCTCCTCCAGAGTAATGATCACTTCCTGAGAGAAAAGATTAATAGGAAAAGATGTTTCCAACATCCCGCCTCATTCTGTCACAAGGCTAACTGGTCAGATGTTGCCCCGGATACAGGAGCCACCTTGAGTTGATGAGCATAAGCAACCTGGGAAGGCTGGAAGTTGTATGTGGTTTTAGGGTGGTGAACTCTCCCTGCAGTCTCAGAACCCATTCCCCACTTCTCAGGGCACTCATATATCAGGTCAGCTTTATAAGAAATGAATACATTTCTAGGATCTCATGTATAAAATGAGGGCTCATATCGAAATGAAAAGTCAGGCACACAGTACTGGCTCATGGATGTTCAGGACAGCATCGAGTATACAGGAAGGAGAAGACAGGGATGAATATTGAGTGAAGTAAAATCTTGCCTCATGTAAACCAAAGAAAGAATCAAAAGTCACCATGGGCCAGGTCTAGTGACACACGCCTTTAATCCCAGTATAGGGGCAAAGTGGAGACAGCAGATTTCTGAGTTTGAGAACACCCTGGTTTACATAGTGAGTTTTAGGTCAGACAGAGCTACACAGTGAGACCCTCAATTTAAAAAATAAATAAATAAATAAGTAATATGCTTTTATGGGAAAAAAAGATGTCCCATGAATTTAAAACACTTACATGGCTAAAAAGAAATGATATTGAATTGTCTCAGACAAGCAGAAGTTCTATTTGGAAGACAAAACCAAAAAAAAAAAAAGATGGAAAAATGTCAATTCAGCAAATTGCTTGGTGTCACACGGGTCTAGAACAGCGACACCCCATAGTTGACAATAACTTCATAAGGATGTTCAGAAGCACTAGAAGAGAGGAGTTGGAAGGTTCCCAACAATGGGTCAGAAGCAGACAAAAATGTGAGTTTCCCGGATCGAATCATTGCAGATTATAGTAGACATGCATTGACTGGTCATCCTAGTCTTCGGTGAATCTGTAGAATTAAAAATGACGAAATGGAAGCACCAAGCTGTGTCTAAGGAGCCTTGTTTCCAGCCTTTCTTCCATTCACCTAGGATGTGAGTAGATGCTGGGAGGATGGGAAGAGAGCTAAGGCCCTTGGAACGTCTCTGGGATGAGTTTGATCCTCATCTTCAGACAGGCTGTGTTGACAGTGCTCTGGCTTCCTTCTGTGTCTAATGACTGTCCTGACTCTCCCTGGCTGCTCAGATTTGGAGTGCTGAGAGCATTCTGCATGTGCCCACCCGTAGCCCTTCAACTCTAATTTTTAAGGGCCAGTTTTCTGTGCTTCCTCATTAGACCGTGAACTTTCCAAGAACTGAAACCTGCTGCCATTCATGTGACGTTTGCTTATCAAGGATGTCTTATCAAAGTTAATAGGAATGGGCAGGAATATTTTCCCATCTTGGATGGATGGTGTTTCATTTTCCAGTGCTCCCTAGGGCAATTGGCTCCTTCCCAGACAAGATAACTCAAAGGTTAACCCCATACCTGGACTCTGCCTCAAGACCTTGTGGTAAAACAGACTACCCTATGTTACTGAATTCCACTACTTTGGAGACTTATCTCCAAACCAGACGCCTTACATAGAATTACTCTGGTAGCATTATATTGGATATGGTATCATTATATTGGTGGATATGGTATTATATTGGTGGATATGGTATCACTATATTTGTGGATATGGTATTATATTAGTGGATATGGTATCATTATATTGGCTTCCAGTGAGATGCTTTTCAGATGGTATGGTCATATGGACTTCATACAGTCAAACCATATCCCTGCTAACTAGCACAAAGGTGAGTAAACTATTACTCTGGTTATGTTTGTGTTAAAGAAATGAATGTCCCAGAGATACCCACTGAGGCCAGAAAGAGGTCACATACCTTCCCTGTTCCCTATCTTCATGGGAGGGTTTGGCCTGGATGGACAGGGCAGTATTGTCATTGAAGATTATGATTAATATCTCAAGCATGTACCTAGATCGTGATACGAAATCCAGAGACTCCCCGGGATTTGTCCTGATTTTGTGTTTGATTTAACTCATTCTTTCTCTGAAAGGAGCTTGTCAACTGTAACATAATAGATGCTCTGGACAAGAAGCACATTTTCATCAATTCCTTGGGTCATAATCTTTCCATTTACCCTCAGTAAACATTATGGTGGACACTGTTCCTTTGTTCTGGTCTCGCTGCGTCGGTGTTGACATTCTCTCAGTTTGAAAAGAGACCGATAGATTAAACCTGTGGGTTTCCCCAGAGCCACACCAGCCGTTATCACCAAAACTGTAAGAAGACCTTTGGCAGCTCTTGCTCCTGTTACCCAAGGTTCTGAAGTGAGAGAGATTTGGACAAAAATGCTCTACCTTAGTTTCAGAGAGCACATACACAGGTGGCCTTTGGACTGAAGAAATCTGTATTTGCCGAAACCTTTGGCCGGAGTTATAAATCTGTGTGCTTCGTGGCACGGATGTCTCTGACTCTGAACGCAGGACAAAGAGCATTTTGCTTAGTCACACAGAGTAAAAAAATGGAAGCAGCAGAGACCAGTGTTCAAGCTGCTTGCCTCTGTCCCAGAGGTGTCCCTGTCTTTGGTTTTGGCCCTCCAAGTAGAGATTATTAGAATGTTAAAACTCCAAACCTTCAGTTTTAAATGACACAACAAGGACCCAAAATCACTCCAAAGCCCATCATTTAAAATGATGATGAGTTTAAATATTTCGTGGAATCACATGACCTTAAAGTAGCCAAAAGTTTCAATGTCAGGGTGTCACTTCATTCTGAAATGAGAGATGAAGACACAGTGTCCCCAAGTCCAACAATGCTTAGCAAACTTGGTGAGTTCCCTTAAAACTACGTGTTTCTAACTCACAAATATATTTTGTTGTTGTTTTGGTTTTTTTCCCAAAGGATTATAAGGTTTATATTTCATAATCCTACTGTAACCAGTTTCATCCACCAGGCTTTTTGTGATTAGTGATAAACTTGTCCAATGACAGGCCACAGGACGGAAATGAAACTGCAGGTTCTGATTCTCTTTTCTTTAACCCTATATTTTGCAGCTGATTGGAGCAGCCATTAAAGCATGCTTACACAAGGACTTTGTTCACAGCCAGGTGTGAAAATTGTGAAATCGGGCCAGATCCGGGTAGCCTCACTTGGCAATGAGTGGGTCCTAGAGATGTTATTACCCCATAGTTCTTATCACAGATGCTTATAGATATTACCCCAGAGTTCTTATCACAGATGCTAAAATCTAGGTAATTAAAACTGAGAGAAAGCAGTTGCGTGGGGGAAAACAGGAAGATGAGAGTTTGTGAGCTACTGTTGACCCTGCACTAACTAGTGTAGCCAACAGCTTCCAGAGCCGCCCTGCAGAAGTAGAGACTGGTCTCGGTAGGGTGGTCTCTACAAACAAGGGAGATATAATTAGGTATAGATGGGAGTTTGGGTAAGAAAGAGTACCAGGTAATGGTGATGACCTAGGTTCTGTTGGCCTTGGCTCTGTCTGTTGATTTTAATGACATTTAATATGACAATTCTGACTCCTCCTTTATCACAGCAAGGAAACTAGGCATGGATTTTAAACACTGAAATAATCAGCATTGGTTCTACACGGCATAAATCAGGTCATACAGACTTGAACATTCCCTACAGGCCACTCTAAACACACAATTGATACATGAGTCTAGATAACTATATAGATACATGAATGCCCCCACTAGATCTCTTCCTTCTAGGCTGGATACATTAAGCCTGGTACCCACTCTTTACTTCATCACTGAAAATGTATAAATTTCAGATATTGACTTCTTTAATATATCAGACCAAAATCACAACTCCTTCACACTTCCACAGGGAGAGCAGAAAAAAAAAAAAACTCAACAAGGCTACAAAAAGTTGCCCATCCAAACCAGGGTGTAGTGGCACACACCTTTAACCTCAGCACTCAGGAGACAGAGGCAGGTAGATCTCTGTGAGTTTGAGGCTAGCTACCCTGGTCTACACAGTTAGCTCCAGACCAGCAAGAACTACAAAATGAGACCCTGTTTAAAAAAAAATTACCTGCCCCCAAAAAAGGTTCAGGACCCCTAATCAACCAGATCATTTTGGACATCTTTTCTGAGAAGTCAGTAGACTCTAAAAGTAAGAAATTTAATTGAATGTGGGGGTTCATGTTCTCTAAAGATCAGGGACAAAAGGATAAGGAAAACGAGATTTATCCATTGTCACAAAGACTAAATTTCTTCATTAATACACATCCATTTGAAAGATTCTGTGTAGAACCAGAGAAGTTGAAGATTCTGTATGAAATCATTCAGTTTGTGCCTTGATTTTAAGTAGATCAACAAAGATTTCCTGAATGACTTCCCATGCCTTCAGACTATGCTAGAGTAGGATTCAACACACAGCTTCTTTCCTATCCTGAACTGTTCCAAAGCATCCTTCCCAATACCTTACCGACACCAGCCATTCAGGTATTATCTAGCGTAAATCCTTCCTAGTATTTACGTAGTTATTTAGTTATTTAGTTATTTAGTTATTTTGGTCACTTGAGAGTAGAGTGCGGCCCCCTTTCTGAAATATTTTCTTAATATGTGAGCTGTCCTCTTCTGCATCTCAAAATCAACAACATATGCAGGCGAGACTCTCAGAGAATAGAGATTCTTTAATTTGCCCAGTAATAAAACCAACTTTAAGCTGGGCAGTGGTAGCACATGCCTTTAATCTCAGCACTTAGGAAATGGAGGCAGAGGCAGGCAGATCTCTGAGTTCAAGGCCAGCCTAGTCTACAAAGCGAGTTCCAGGACAAGCAGGGCTACCAGAGAAACCTTTTTTTGGAAAAAAAAAAGAAAAAAAAAAACTAAAACAGCACTGCTTACTGTTTACACACATCCACTCTGTTACTTTGAGCAAATGATACACTGTTTTTGAACTTGAATTTCTTTTGTAATATAGATAATTTTTTAATTATAGTGAAATATTGGCACAGTATAGGGAAATTTGAATGTTTGCCCATGCTTATGTGAATGCATAATGGTGCAACAGTTGTAGAAAACAATGTAGCAGTTCCTTAAAAGGCCTTAAAAACAGTATCATCATCTCATCCATCAGTTCCGCCTCTAGGTATGTATCCAAAAGAATTGAGAGCAAGGACTCAGAAAGACACTTGTACTCTATAGAGAGGTTTCCACCAAGATTAAAACCTACAATCTTCAAGGGTAGCTCCATAAGACACAGGATATTCTAGTCATATCAAGATTAAATACCAGGATTTCTAAGAGGAACTGGAGCATTTCATCCTACAGGGAAGCTCCTTAAAGCTTGGGCAGTAAACGACTGGAAAGGCTTCAGGAAGTCCCTGAAACTAACCAGGTTCACTAGGCTCCTCCTTCCCCAAGCATATAGGAGCAGTAAGGACTGCTGAGAGTCTCTCTCATGCAAGCTGACCTGTTCTGGAAGAAGCACATGCTAGTGGGGCTGCCAAGGAAAGGCTCAGACCAACTGAGCTGTTTGGAAGGACATCCTTCAACCTGTTGAGCTGTCTAGAGGTTGTGAAGGACACTCAAGATTTCCAACTTTTGTGAATTGTTACCCAGGCTTGGGGAGCTTTTGGTGATATAGCTGTCTCTGAGTCACTTCTGCACCTATAAATAAACCCAATAGAACTCACCCCCAGTTGAACTTTGGTAGCATCCTTACTTTGGGATCTTGGTTCCCTATCTAGGTGACTAACCAGTTGTTCACATCTCCCCCAAGAATATTGTCACATGACACACACCAACACCCACAGCAGCATCATTCACAATAGTCAATGGGTAGAAACAACACCAAGTTCACTGACAGAAGAACAAGTTATCAAGAGAGAGAGAGAGACAAGATACAGCTTTAGTCAAAAATATAAAAGCAATATATACTGCAACATGGATAAAACTTAAGAACACAATGCTAAGTGAAATAAGTCAGACATGAAAGGTCAAAGATTGTGTAACTCAATCTATACTAGGTACTTGGAGTTCTTTGACTCAGACACAGAATTGTGTGGTGATTGTCAGGAACTAGTTGTGTTTCTTGAATACAGACTTTTTTGCATTTGGGATGGTGAAACAGTTCTAGAGATAGATGGTGGTGATGGTTATACAACATGGTGAATTACTTAATACCACCGGACTCTATACTAACAGTGGGTTAACATAGTAAATTTTATGTTATGATTATTTTATCACAAATTATTTATCTTATTATGCTGGGTTCCATAAGGTCATTCTCATGAAGTATGCAATGCATTGTGGGCATATTCCCTCCCACACCTCATTGCCCTCCCCTATGTATCCCTCCTCCTATTGGTCCCCTTTGTCCTCCCAACTGGTTTCACTTCTAGTTCATATCTTCTATATAGTTCATGTCCTTTATATATAGTCCTATGTATATTTTATAAACCTATCAAGTCTAGGACCACAATTGAAAGAAACATGATACTTGTTTTTTGTTTGTTTGTTTGTTTTTGGTTTTCTTTTTTGAGACTGATAGTTTACTGGCCATGATCTCCGGTTTCCTCCATTCTCTTGCAAATGATGTTGCTTTGTTCTTCTTTATGACTGAAAAGGATTCCACTGTGTATATAAACCACATTGTCTCTCTCCACCCTTCTCTGGATAGACCCAGGTTGGGTCCATAACTTAGCTACTGCAGAATGCTTCAGTAAACACTGAAGATCAAGAATCTGTGATCTGCTGACTTGGAGTCATCTGGGTAAATACTCAGAAATGCTAAAAACAGAGACAGAGACGACGAAGTGGAGACCATGGAGGGTATAGATACAAAAGGGGCATTATGAACATTTCCATTTGCTTTGAGAGACTGGACAAATACCTAAAACAATCAAGACTAATAGACAATCGCATTGAGATCCTGCTCTCGGAAGTGAGAAGAGGGTAAATTAAAGTAAGTCTTTTACATGGAAACTATCTAATAACAGCCCCCCAAAGCCATCTTTATACAAGGATTCCATTTAAAAAGAATAGAGAACTCTCTGAAGTCTTCTTACGGCGAATCTCCATTACAAACTTTCAATTCACTTCTCAGAAAAGTACATTTATTCAAGAGTGAAAACTGCAGACAACCAAACTGCTCTTCTATTATTCTGTGCCTAGAGAAAATGTAGATTTTTTTTGTATTATGCCTTTGTCAGGTGGTTCACAGCTGCCTGTAATTCCACCTCCAGGGGCGTCTTCCTCAGGCACCTGCACTCGCGTATGTATATTCACACCACACACACACACACACACACACACACACACACACACACACACACACATATGCATGCATGACTACAAATAATAAAAAAATTAACTCCTAAGAAACAATATCTATGCCAAGTTCAGGAGCTACCATCATTTTTCACCATTATCTTGCAAAAGAACTTAATAGGATTAAGACTTCACGATGATACAGGCTTAGCAAGGACTTTGCAATGGTCTGGGGGTCAGTGATCAAGGGTGGGTGGGTGTGGATTGCTGGTGTGAGAGTCAGTCCCTGCAGCGTCTTTGGAGTGGAAGGTGATGTGGTAAGTATCTGCCAGTCACTGACTAGCCATGTGGTGCTGAGTTTATTTCCTCATTAGAAACCTGGAAATAACGAATACCTCCCAGCACTGTCCAGTTAACTAAATGAGGAAGGATACCTAACACATAGCTGGTCCTTAGCAAATAGTACCTTCTGCTTCAGCTCAGGATGGCATTTCAGAATATTATAAACTAGATTGCTTTAAAAATAGAAAGCTAGGGCTGGGGAGATGGCTCAGAGGTTAAGAGCACTGGCTGCTCTTCCAGAGGTCCTGAGTTCAAATCCCAGCAACCGCATGGTAGCTCACAACCATCTGTAATGAGATCTGGTGCTCTTTTCTGGCATGCAGGCATATATGCATGTGGAACACTGTATACATAATAGATAAATAAATCTTTAAAAAAAAACCAGAAAGCTACGTTCTCAACGGTAGAGAATATAAGTTCAAAGGCAAGGTGTCAGCAAGTAGGAGTTCACTCTGCAGCCTCCTGTAGCATGAATCTTAAAAGTTCTTATTAATAAAATCAAACCTGAGGCCAGTTATTGTGGCGAACACCCGAAGGTCAAAGAGACAGAACAAACCACAGCTTCCTCACCTGGCCAACTTCTCGGCTGGTCTTGTTTCCTCAGACTGGGAAGCCTCTGTGTCCTCATATCCGAATGGCTCTCAGCTGAACTGTGCTTCTTGAAAGCCTGAATGCTTAACCAGCCAAATGCTTAACCAGGCCAAATGCCTCTAGTTTCTGGTCCTCACGCCTTATATACCTTTCTGCTTTCTACCACCACTCCCTGGGATTAAAGGCTTGCTTTCTGAGATTAAAGGCGTGATGAGTCACCATGCCTGGCTGTATCCTTGAACACATGGATTTCTGTCTCTGGAATGCTAGGATTAAAGGCGTGTGCTACACTGCCTATCCTTTAGGTTTAATATTGTGGCTGTTCTGTCTCTGACCCCAGATAAGTTTATTAGCATGCACGCAATATTTGGGGGACTACAATACCACAGCCTCCCCTTGGCTTGTAGGCAGCTTCTGCCTTGCTCTGTGTTCATGTTACCTTTTGGTGTGTGCATAGAGAGAGTGATGGTCATCTTCCAAACCTTATCTAATCCTAAACTACCTCCAAAAAGCCCGCCTACAAGCACCACCTCAATAAGGAAGGGTCAGAGTTTCAATATACAGATGTGAGTGACAGATCATGACACGCAGTCTATAACCCCTCTGTATTTAAAAATCACAAATCTTACCGGCCCAGAGTTAGTTTCTACCAAAGGGATGTGGAGGAATCTATTCCAGGACTTCAGGTATAAGCTGGAATTTCAGTTTTTAGTCACAGGACCCATTCTAGAGCTTCTCCCCTAGGCCCTGAGGCAGGAGTAGGATCAGTCTATCAAGTGCAAAGATGGGTTTGCTATCCCCATCAAGGTCCTGGAGGGAAGTCATTATCTCACTGATACATTTCAGAGATGACGAAGAGTTCAGGAAGGGACCAGGTCTGCCGAGACCCAAAGTTGAAATGTGCTTCGGATATAGGATAGTACACGCAAAGCTTAATTAAATTTTTCCTTAGCTTTCTTGGCCAACTCACCAGAAGGTAGAAACACACCAAGGACCTTCCATACATCTGCCTTCACTCAGGTCTGATTGCCGTTGCTTCAGCAATAATGGAAATTGGCTGTAAGGAGACTTCCGAGAATTCTCTATCCTTTTTAAATAGAATCCTTTGTATAAAGATGACTTCAGAGAGTTTTTATTACAGAGTTTCCATGTTAAAGACTCACTTGAATTCCCAGGTTCCAAATAGTTTCCCAAATAATTATTTCAAACTTTACCTCTCTCTTCAAACCCATTCCCTCAGTCATTCACTCCCAACATCACAGAGAAAGCAAACCATCAAAGACTCCCTCAAGCAGATGTCGGCTTTCCATCAACAGCTTTAAAGTGTATTCTAGCCCATGTGCTCTTTCATATCTACACCTCTGTGCCCTGGTGAAGGGAAACTGTAAGGTTTCTGAAAACGTGTGTGTGTGTCAACCTTGCCCCACCTCATTCTAACTCCTTTCAAAGATGAAAACCATTCTTTCCAGGGCCTGTCTCCTGCCTAGAAACACCCACATATCAGGCCATCACAAAAACACACCTCTTGATTCTAGGACTCCTTCTCGATACTTGTAACTTATTAACACTGGCAGGGAATGCTTCCTTTTATAATACTGGGCCTAACTGACCAATCTTGTGCCCACCTTAAATCCAATGTCTCTGACTCATAGAGAAGGTTTATCTGATCACTTTAAGTGAAGCATCATAAAATTTTAAACATTTTAATCAATAAGTGAACTAATAAAAAAAAACTAATAAAAAAGGTCTACAAGATTACTGAATACAAATATCAGTACATGAAGAGGAATTTTATTCCTATAAAGTGCAATGAACAATCAAGACTGAAATGAAATAGGACTTTCACTCACTACAGTATTAAAACAATATAATGTTTAGAAATACATTTAACAAAAAAGTGAAACACCCAGAGAGAAATAAATGAAGGAAAGAGATCAAGTCTTCACACTGCTGAAACTGGCAAATTTTCTGCTTCAGGGACAGATTTGATCAAGAAAGACAACTTCAAAAATCTTACCTGGTTTCTTTGCCAATATCGACGTGCTATCCTAAAGTTCATATGGAAATGCCAAGGAATTAGAACAGCCTATCTAGGAAAGCAATGACGGGACTGGATGAAAAGCTACTTTAAAAAACGACTACATTCCATTGTAATCAACACACTATATGCCCGACATAGAGCAGGCACAGATCAATGGATTGGGACTGAGAATTCAGGTAAAATCCTTCATGTTTATGGACCAGTGTTTTCACAGGAGTGCCAATGGAGGGAAGTAAATTAGGAAATGGTGCTGGAGCAACTTCAAATTCAAATGTGAACAAAAAGTTGGCATGAGAGGGTCCAGCTCAATACACAAGAAATACTGAAAATCAGTACTCATCATCTTCCAATGGTACACAAGTTGGATAATGCTAAAATCAATTATTATTTAAGGATGCTTCCAGGAGCTGGGGTTGTAAGTTAAACAGCCAATTGCAAACATGAACAAACTTGAATCCAAAGAATTGGGGATTGAGTGAGCTTAAGCAGAAACCACTGGAGTCATAAATTAATAGGGACGTTTAAAGAGTATGTTTGGCATATTGCTGGAGTTGAGTGTGGTCCAGCTTGAGAGTGGGGAAGCCGGGGGGCCTTGGGTACACGAGGGGGCCTTGCCTATTCAAGAGCTTTACCTCCAGAAACCTTATACATTTTCATACTAAGACCCAAGAAAAATCTCACCACTGTAAGTGGCAGGGAAAAGCTCTCATTCCAAAATGTCTTAAGCATGCTCTGTATCTAAGACCTGCTTCTCTGGATACATCTTGGCTCCATCCCCACTGTTCTTCCAATCTTCCCAATTAATCTGCCACAAAATCTCTTTAGACTAATAGATGATTATAACAACATACAAAAGTTAAGTTTCTATATGCCTATAATGAACAATTAGAATATAAATTTTTTTAAATGTCTTTTTTTGTTTTCTATTGCTGTGATAAACACCAAGACTCAAAGCAGCTCAGGGGTGGAAAAGGTTATTTGGTTTACACCTCCACATGAGAGCCCATCACTGTAGGATGTCAGGGAAGGAACTTGAGTAGAAACCTGGGGGCAGGAACTGAAGCAGAAACCATAGAGGAATGCGGGGTACTGGCCCCCTCTCCTGGATTGCTCAGCTACCTTTCTTAGACAGCCTAGGATCATTTCCCCAGAGATGGCACTGACCACAGTTAGGTGGGCCCTCAAATATCAATCATCACTCAAGAAAATGCCCTCCAGACAGGCCCTCGGGTCAATCTAATAGAGGAGATTCCTTAGTTGAGATTCCCTCTTCTCAGATATGTTTAGTTTTGTGCCAAGCAGATTAAAAAAAAAATCTATGACATCACACCCTTTGTCAACTTTGACACACAAACATATGTTTAAGATACATATTTTTCATTTCTTGTCCCCCCAGGAGCTCATATTAATATCACAATAAAAACCACAGTCCCTCTTTTAAAAGTCTCTCAGTCTTAAATAAATAAATAAATAAATAAATAAATAAATAAATAAAAACCTATAACAGTTTATAAGTTCAAGTTCTCTTTAAAATCCAAATGCTTGGGCTTAAGAGATGACTGGATAGTTAAGAGCAATGGTTACTCTTCCAGGGGACCTGGGTTTGATTTTTGGCACCAACATAGTGACTTGCAACTCTCTGTAACTCCAATCTCATGGGATCCATCTCCCTATTCTGGCTTCCATGGGCACCAGGCATGCATGTTGTGCACAGGCATATATGCAGGCAAGATAATCATCTACATAAAATAAATAATTTTTGAACTCCAAAGTCTCTTAGCTGTGGACTCCTATAAAGTAAAAAAAAACAAGTTACATAATAATGTCTTGTTTCAAAAGTGAATAGCCAAGGCATAGTTACAATAAGACCATAGCAAAACCAAACTCTAACCGTGTCATAGCTCAGTTTCAAATGTCTGGAACTCAGTCATTATCTTCTGGGCTTTGGGTAGCCCCACCTCTCCAGCTCTGCCATCTACAGCATACACGGCTTGTCTCACGAGCGCAGGCCAGCGCCATTCCACAGCTACTGCTCACTTTGGTAGTCACACCACAGTCCTGGCATAGGCTGGGGTCTTTCCTGCAGCTGAAGCTGGATCTTCTCCAGTGGCCCTGTGCGTCCCTGTAGGAACTCCAACCCTACTGTGCGGTGCTTTACCCCACGGGCTTCTGTGTGCTAACTCTTAGGAAATACTCCAGAGAAGATTCTGCCTCAATGATACTGATCTCTCATTGATCATAGATGGTTCTGGCCTACTAGTATGTCTTGCACACTAGAGGTTTTACTTCCATAGATTCTTAAGCCAAACGATCACATGAATAGCCCTGGGAGTCTTCACTTCCTTCTGAAACTTCACAACTCAGGCCTCCCTCAGCTGTACTGGTCTCAGCATTATCCGCTGAGCTCCCACGAAACAGCCCATTAAGCCCTGAGCACCCAATGTTTCTTCCATCTCAAAGTTGCCAAAACTTCCACAATCCCCCAACAAAACACTGTTGTCAGGTCTATTACAGTAACACCCACTCCAGTACCAATTTTTGTCCGGGTTTGTTCCCTTTGCCATGATAAACACGATGACCCAAGACAACCTGGAGGAGGAAAATATTCATTTGGCTTACACTTCCACATCACAGTCCATCATTAAGTCAAGGCAGGAACTCAAGCAGAAATCATGAGGCAAGATCTGATGCAGAGAAAACAGAGGAATGCTGCTTACTGGCTTGCTTGCCCTGACTTGCTCATCTGTCTCATACAGCTCAGGCCCCCTCCCAGGGATGGCACTGCCCACAGAGGACTGGGCTTCCTCATATCTCACATCAATAATCAGGAAAATGTCCAGCAATCATGTGCACAGGATAATCTGATGGAGGTAATTTCTTAGTTGAGATTCCTTTTTTTATCCCAGTATGCCTAAATTTATGTCAAGTTGACAAAGCCTAACTGTGATAGCCACTGCTACTTAAAAATTGCACCTCAATATGAAATGAATCTAATAAAATGTTCACAAGATCTGTAAGATGAAAACCACAAAATTGTCATAAAAAGAAATAAAAATATAGGTGAAGAGGCACGATGTAACTGTGGATGTGAGGCCAATATCACTAAGAAATCATCTCTTTAGAGGCACGTTGAATAAATACAACCTAACCCAAATCATAATCATCTGATGCCAGGTTAGCACATCAACAACTTAATTCTAAATGGAAAGACAACAAACTAGACCATACCACGTAACACTGAGGAAGAAACGTGTGCCAAAGCATCAAAATTACTGTATTTCAAGGCCTCTTACAATGTCACAATAACTAAGACTGCATGTCCTGAAGAATGGAAATACCCATCTTTAATACTGTCAACCGAGAAGGTCACGGATAAACCCACACAAACAGCCAAGAGATCATCTGTGGAAAGAGCAGAGATACTTCAGAGAGAGGAATGGTACTGGAACAATTGGCCATTTACACCTAAAAACTATTTAAAAAAAAAAAACAGACTAAAGCAATGCGAAATCAACCATAAATACAAACATAAAATACAAAACTTTCCAAATCCAAACAACATTAATGTACTATTACACCTATTATCATGTCCAGCAGACTGGCAAGGCCAATTACTAAGGGCAACGCAAAGCAACAAATCTTATTCACTGCGGGGAGAAATCCACGTGGAATGATCATGCTGCTTCAGCGCCTTGTGAAGCTTGCACGGTAGTTTGCACACTCTTAGATAATCCATTGTCTTGAAAATGTATTTCCAGTCAAAAGCCCACATGTAAATATTTATAGCAGGGATGTTCATAATTGCCAGGAACTAAAAACAACTAAGGTATCTGGCAAATTGTAATAGATACAAAGTAAACTGTGATATCACTGTACAATGGAATATTACTCAGCAATAAAATAGAAAAACCACATAGATGGACCTCAAATACATATTGACAAATGAAAGAAACCAATTTCAAAAGATGCCATGAATGTGGAATTATATAATTTTGATTCTATGACATCCTAAAGAGGGGAAATAGCTACATAGAGTCATTTAAAATATTAGTGGCTGTTAAAAATTCAGAGAGAGAAGATGATGATTGGAGTAGGTAAAGTAAGTGCAGGGGATATTTTTAGGAGAATGAAACTATTGTCCAAGATGCTATGTGTTTGCCAAAACCTAATAAACTTTACAGCACCAACAGAAAAGCTTTATGAATGCAAATATTTAAAAATAATTTAGGAAGTAAAGGAAACCCTCAAACTGAATGAATAAAAACTTTTTAAAAATATATGGAACAAAACCACTGAGGAGAGTCAGGGGAATGTTGTTCACCGAAGTAACCTTGGAAATAAATGATGTCTGTAAAAAGCGCGCGCACGCGCGCATGTTTGTGTGTGTGTGTGTGTATGCATGTGTATGTGTATGCATGGGTGTATATGCGTGTGTGCATGTGTGTATACATGTGTATGCATGTGTGTATATGTGTGTATATACATATGTGTGTGTATATGCATATGTGTGTATGTGTCTGTGTATGCACGTGTGTGTGTGTGTGTGTGTGTGTGTGTGTGTGTACTATACTCTGGTTGATACAGCTTTTCAGTATGAATACAATTCTGATAATGCTGCATTCTAGAACTGAACATTACAGGTTGGTGGAGGAAGGACAGAGGAAACCAGTCCTTCCATTGTTGGAGAGGGAAATTATAAAAATCAAGGGGAGAAGAGCACAATGATTTATGTTGTATAAGGGGTAAGATACATTACAGTTCATACTTAACTTGATATAGATATGATGTTGCGTATATAGATATATACAGCTGTGTACACACATGGGCTCCTATACACACAAATTTTCTTGCTGTAACAGCTCAGAAGGATCTGAGGCAATGATATGAATGTATCAAGGAGTGTATCTTGCATCCAGATCTTGATTTCTAATACTATCCTCCAGGACCAGGACCACTGACTGGGCTTCCTGGACAAATGGTTGATTCTGGGAATGGTGTAGGAGGTAAAACACACAGTAATACAAGTAGTGTTGAAGGGCACACCAGATATAACTGGAAAAGACTCCCTACTGGCCAAAGATAGAACAAACTGAGGAAGAAAAGTAGCTTGGGATTTCCCCTAATTTCACTTCTGTTTGCTGTGACAAAATATTCTAACAGAATCAGTTTATGGGAGACAGGCTTTGTTTTAGTTCACAATACCAGGTTACAGCCTCTCACTACAAGGAATTCACAGCAGAACCTGAGACAGACCCTTGCATCATGTCCACAGGTAAGAGAAGAGAGGGAATTGATGCATTCGCTTGTTTGTGAGATATATTTGTAGAACACACATATAACACACACATACACGCACATGCACACGCACATGCACACACACCTATTTCTCCACTATCATAGTTTAGAAGCCCTTACGTGGGGAATGGTGCAGCCCACAGTGAGCAGGGTCTTCAACTACCAGTTAACTAAGACAATCCCCCTTTGACATACACAAAGGAAACCTGATGTAGATAATTCTTCACTTTGATTTTCCATTCTAAGTTATACCAAGTTGACAACTATAACTGAGCATCACAGTATTAAACTACAAAGAATAAGACAGACATCCATGAATAGAATGATGTAGATAACGATAGGCTGAATAAGTAAATAAATTAATAAGAGAGAAGTTGCAGATGTCCCATACAGAAATTCCCAGATATTTATGAAGACACTCTATCCTCAAGGAGATTTACTCCCGCATCCCACTCTACACTTTGGGGAGATGGATAAAGACTTCTTTCTAAGTACACATACAAAGTGGAGAAACTCAGCATAACTTTGCCGTGGAGGAACCCAGAACATATGGCTTCAGCCAGGTGACCAAGGTCAGCATTCACAGTTAGATAGCATGTAGTCGCAGCATATAGCGTGGAGTGTGATGTGATGAAAATGTCACTTCTCATCTGGTCATCCTTTAAAAAAAAAAGATATAGCTCCAGTCTAAAGACCTATAGCCATAACTGAATCATGAGAGAAATATCAGCTAAATCCCAACAGAGAGATACATTTTGATTCAATGTACTTGACCATTATTCCTTAAATCTGTCAAGGTCATCAAAACCAAAAAAGAAAAAAAAAACAATTCTTTGAAACTCTCACAGCCTGGGGAACCCTAAGGACACAAGGGGGCTGGATATAAAGATGTCCTTGACGGGATCCTGGAAAAGAAAAAAAAAATGAAAATCCAAATAAGGGATGGGCCTTAATGAACATCCTCTATTCATTCATTATAGCAAACATTTTACAGCAATGGAAGAGACTAGGTGCAGAGGAGCACTGGACTCTGTACTACCTTCCTAGCATATTTTGTAAATCTAAAACTGCCCTAAAAATTCAATTTTAAGACATCAAGTTGGACCTTTTCCTCACAGCGTGCAATGATGCAGTGTATCAGATGCAACATGAATCATAAACTGCTCACACAATGCCAAAGAGCTAAATAATAATGATATTATTATTATTATTATTATTATTATTATTATTACTATTATATCTTGGAGACCTTGTTTTCTTTATTTTTATTATTTTTAAAGTTGCATACAAAGTAATGGGGTTGATCGTGACATATCCCTGTGCATGCTTCCTTATACTTACTGCTAATGTACCACGCTCCCCTAGTGCTCTCCCATACCCACTGCCCCCCTCTGGCCAGTCCCCTTCTCTCCCTTAGACAGTCGCTTTTCGTTTTTCCACATTGTGACCTTTGTTTGCTAGTCACATCTCAGAAATGACGGTAGAATCACAAATGCGAAGAGAGAAGCAGGCATGGCTCGGACTTCATAAAAACCTGAGAATGTTTGCGCCTTTTCAAAGGGCATCATCAAGAAAGTGAGAAGAGCCGGGCAGTGGTGGCTCAGCCTTTAATCCCAGCACTCGGGAGGCAGAGCCAGGCAGATCTCTGTGAGTTCGAGGCCAGCCTGGTCTCCAAAGCAAGTTCCAGGAAAGGCGCAAAGCTACACAGAAAACCCTGTCTCGAAAAAAAACCAAAAAAAAAAAAGAGAAGAGAAAAAGAAAGAAGATTCAGCCAAAGAGTGGGAGCAAATACATATTTTCAAATCATACATAAAGGACTCATGTCCATGCCAGGCGGTGGTGGCGCACACCTTTAATCCCAGCACTCGGGAGGCAGAGGCAGGCAGATCTCTGTGAGTTCAAGGCCAGCTTGGTCTACAGAGTGAGATCCAGGACAGGCTCTAAAACAAAAAACAAATATCTTGAGCTGGACAACGGTGGCGCACGCCTTTAAACCCAGCACTCAGGAGGCAGAGGCAAGTAGATCTCTGTGAGTTCAAGGCCAGCTTGGTCTGCAGAGCGAGTTCCAGGACAGCCAAGGCTACACAGAGAAA
>CABHPQ010175460.1:0-48265 GCA_902168405.1 Peromyscus aztecus
TCATCCAATGTGGTGACAGGCACTTTACCTCTATAGTGTTCCTCCCTCAAATCTGTATCATCAAGTTAGTCATAGAGAAACATCAATTAAGGGGCATTCAAAATTCTCAAGGTTGAGAAAGATAAGAAAAGGCGTCATTGCAGATTGAAGAAGAGCAGGAAGACAGAAAGACCAACATGTTGGCATCCTGGACTGCATCCCGGAACAGGGAAGGAACATTAGATACAAAATTATTACAATCCTAATAGGGCTCTTAGTTTAGTTAATAGCTTTGCCCCGATGTTAATTCTTGGTTTTGTTAACTGTGCACTGGTTGTACAATATGTTGAACTTAGAGGAATCTGGGTAAAAGCCTACAGCAAATCCCTATTCTGTGTCTGCAACCTTATTTATCTAAAATTGTTGCAGTATAACAAAATCAAAACCTCGAAGAGTTATTTTCCCCTATATAAACAGCAGAATTGTAGTAGCACACACCTCTGCTGGTTCTATTAATAAAAATGGACCCCAGAACAGTTCCCTCCGGCCTTTCTTAGGAGTGCTATCACTGTTCTCTAGCATTTAGACATCGTGGCTACCTTGACTACAGATGATGCTGGCTGGTTCCTCACTTGGTTAGACATGCCTCCCTTCTACCCTGCTAACGTTGAAGGAAGGAAGCTCTTTCCCCAAATCCATAGCTTTGATCACAAAAAAAAAAAAAATAGACAAATGAAACAGCTATATCGACCCTTCCATGGCTCAGGGAAAATCATGGAAGAGGTGGGTGGAAAGATTGTTAAGAACCAGAGGCTGGAGAGAGGAGCTATGAAAAGCTGTCTTCTTACTATGATATGGCCATTGCAGTTATGAACAGACAACAGCTGTGCAAGACTTGTGCACACATGTGCATGCGTGCACACACACACACACACACACACACACACACACACACACACACATGACACGACACAAACATAGAAGGGAAAGCCAGCAAGATGGCTCAGCAGATAAAGATGCTCATCGTGTAAGCCTAGAGAGATGAGTTCAATCCCTGGAATCCACGTAAAGGTGGAAAGAGTATACAGATGCCACAGACTTGTCCTTTGACCTCTACATGTGCACCACGGTGCTCACACTCCCCAGTGATAGAAGTAAAGTAAAATAAATCATGGATGTGGGGAGGGGACTGTTAGGAAGAAAGGGGTCATCAGGAGCAGGAGAGGGACTGCTGAGGGTGATGGGGGTAGGGTATGATCACAGCAGACTGCACACATGCACACATGTATGCAATAGTGACAAGCCAAGGTTAAAAACAGACAAATTAGGGGACACCATATGCAGCATGTGACCATGGTTTAATGTCTCAAGTTCGTGAAGGCTAAAGGAACTGGCTATCTCTGGAGGAGCCTGGGAGACACACAGTTGGGGAGCTAGTTCAGCTCAAGAGTGCTTCAGGGTTTGGTCTTCACCTGCCACATCAAATTAGCCTGTGCACTGTAATTTTTAATGAGGTCGCACATTGTTAACAAGAGTCAGCAGGCTAGAATGTCCAAAAGTAGCTCCATACAAGTATGACTGGTGGGTTTCGGATCAGTGTGTCTAGTCACTACACTACAGGAACCAGCCCTTCCAACAACTGTTGCTAGGAGCCACATGGGTGAAAAAGCAACCATTTCTGCATACATAAAAATGACTTTCTGATGGCTCTTAGGCCTGAATGTGAAACACACATCATAAATCTCCAAGAGAACGAGATTGGTTATCTTGGTGGCACAGGCAAGACTCCTTGGACAGGGTACAAAGAGAACATGTCCTGAGAAACTGGGACTCACTGAAACTTGAAATGGCTGATTATTTAAGGTTACTGTTAGGAAATGGAATACATTTATTTTTCTTCTTTGCGCAAATTCTCCAGCTTCTTTCACATGTAATATATTGTGACAGTCGAAAGACTAAAGTGGGACCTGGGGGATGGATTAGCAGGCAGAGGCTCTTCCTGCCCGACCTGATGACCTGAGTTCAGTCCCTGGATCCCATAAGGAGGCAGGTGAGCACGGACTTCCAGGAGTTGACCTTTGACCCCCATACTGGTGCTGTGACATACATATGTCTACAGACACACAGACACACAGACACAGACACACACACACAGACACACACACACACACACACACACACTCCAAATTAAAAAAAATATATTAGAAAGACTAAAGGGTTTTTGTGTGCATGTGTCTGTGTGGGTGCATGTGCCCACATGTGTGTGTATGTGGAGGCCAGAGACAATGTCAGCTGTCTTCCTCAATTGTTCTCCATTTTACTTACTTTTTTTAATTACAGGTTATTCTGTATTCATTCGTGTGTGTGTGTGTTTGTGTGTGTGTGTGTGTGTGTATGTGTGTCTGTCTGTGTGTGTATGCACATGTGTAGGTGCCCACAGAAGCCAGATCTCCTGGATATGGAGTTATTGGTGGCTGTGAGCTATTGACGTGGGTGATGGTAACCAAACTCTGGTCCATTCTGAGAACACAAGTGCTCTGAATGGCTGAGCCACTTGTCCGGCTCCCCACCTTTTCTATTTTGAGACAGGGTCTCTCACTGAATGTGCAGCTTGCTTGTTTGGCTAGGCTGGCTTGCCAGCAAGCCCCATGGATCACCCACCACTGCTTCTGCAGTGAGGATTATAGGTATTTGATTCTGTACCTGGCTTTCTCCATGGGTACTAGGGATCCAAAATCAGGGCCTTAGGCTTGTGCAGCAAACACTACTGACTGAGTCCTCTCCCCATCCTAGTATGTTTTAAATATAATCTCTATAATTAAAAAAATCCTTGGAGTCTTGATAAAAATGCAATGTTATTTTTAAACCCCCCCAAAGAAAGAAAATGGATAAGACAGACTGAGAGGAAGTATTTATAGTAGACATACGATACAGACTATAGTAGAATATCCCAGTCAGCATTAAGTGATGTATAATCCAGAGACTTTTGGGTAAAATGACAGCTTAGAATTACCTCCGTGTCACTTGGTGAGGGAGTCCGAATAAGGGAAAAATGAAAAAAAGAAAAGGAATGAAAGGAAAACATTCCAAAGAGAG
This sequence comes from Peromyscus aztecus, assembly GCA_902168405.1. Lineage (NCBI taxonomy): Eukaryota > Metazoa > Chordata > Mammalia > Rodentia > Cricetidae > Peromyscus > Peromyscus aztecus. The sequence goes on from CABHPQ010175460.1 coordinate 3,076, forward strand.
GAAGGGCTTTGGAGATCCATGAAACCAGTGACAGGATCCCCGGGAAGTGCAGAGGGGAGATGTGTGATGGTCTGTGAGAGACAAGCCCAACACAGCGCCAGCCAGGTGGCTCACTTGGGAGGTGAGGGAAAGGAGAAGCATGCCAGAAAGATAAGGCAGCCGAGAGGCAGGCAGTTACCTCAGGACAAGCTCTCAGTCTTCATAAGCCTCACATCCAGTTGTGGGTTTTGTGGAGGTGGTGAGCCCTCTGGCAGAGGATGGCTCCTCAGTGGAGGGGAGTCCCATGGTGTCCCTCTATGAGACTTAGAGAGGAGTGGCTAGGCGCCATCTTTATTTTTTAAAGATTTTTTTTCTAATTCTATCTATCTATCTATCTATCTATCTATCTATCTATCTATCTATCTATCTATCTATCTATCTGTCTGTCTGTCTGTCTGTCTGTCTGTCTGTCTGTCTGTCTCTGTGTGTGTGTGTGTGTGTGTGTGTGTGTGTGTGTGTGTGTGTGCCGTGTGTGTGAAGTTTCCCACAGAGGTCAGGAGAAGGCACTGGATTCCCCAGAGCTGGAGTTATGGGTGATTACTGTCATGGTACTAGGGACAGACCTTGGATCCTCTAATAGAAACAAGTGTTCTTCACCACTGAACTGTATCTCTAACTCTAACTCCCCGGGCGCCATCTTGAAAGATAATGTTTTTACAGAATGACCTACATAGGCAGCCTGAGAATAGGGAGCAGTCACAGGCCAGGGAGCCGTAGTTTGGCCTGCAAGAGCTCCGGAGTGAGGAGGGAAGGTGCAAAGAGGCCCTTGTGGAGAGCCGAAGGGCCAGATGTTGGCAGAATGAATCCTGGGAGCCTAAGCAGTGAAATGCATCAGGAAAGGGAGCCTTATTCTTCATAGCCAGGAGAATAACTAACAGAATAAATAACCCCAGAGTTTGACAAGTCTGAGGCCAAGGGGCGGATCGACCCGTTAAACCACTTACCTGCCATTCGCTGCTCTGAGTCCCCTAATGTATTTGATACCCACAGCTATGCCCCATGAGCAAGACGATTAATACTGAGGGGGTCTTGAGAACATGAAGACGGGTCTTCTGATTGTGCAGATTCAGAACCAGGGTGGTTTAGACAGTCACAGAGGAAAAGCCTCGGGCTTCTCAGCCATCCCAGACCGTTTGGATCTGGGCTATCTCACGAGGGTGAGAGAACCCTATCAGCCCACTCCCTGAAAAGCTAAGTGTGGCCAGCAGAGGCCTCTGGTATGCAAAGGGACCTTTCTTTCTTTTTTAAAACTCTTCACAGATTTATATTTTCTTGTTTATTCAGTTTTTATTTACCTTTTATAATTTTTTGAAAATAAAATTAAAAAAATATGAATTCATTTTATATCCAGACCACAGTTTCCCTCCCTCCTCTCCTCCCAGTCCCTCCCCCAACCTACTCTCAGCCCCTGCCTTCACCCCCACACCCACTCCTCCTCCTTCTAGTCAGGAAAGGGCAGGCCTCCCATGGATATCAACAGAACATGGCATATCAAGTTGCAATAAGACTAATCACCTCCCCATGTATTAAGGCTGGGCAAGGCGACCCAGTATGAGGAATAGGGTCCCAAAAGGCAGTAAAGGAGTCAGAGACAGCCCCTGCTCCCATGTTAGAAGTCCCACAAGAACACCAAGCTACACAACTGTCACATATATGCAGAGGGCCTAGGTCAGTTCCGTGCAGGCTCCCTGGTTGTCATTTCAGACTCTGTGAGTTCCTTGAGCCCAAGTTAGTTGATTCTGTGGGTTTCCTTGTGGTGTCCTTGATCCCTCTGGCTCCTACAATCCTTCCTCCCTTTCTTCAGCAGGATTCCCCAAGCTTGGCCTGATGTTTGGCTGTGGGTCTGCATCTGTTTCTATCAGTTGCTGGATGAAGCCTCTCTGATGACAATTGGGCTAGGGAATCAATCTATGAGCATATCGGAATATCATTAGGTATCTTTACGTTGATTTTTTTTTCTCCAGTTGTGTTTGGTTCTATCCTAGGTCTCTGGGTCATCCAGCTTCTCAGTCCTAGCACTTGAGGCAGAGTTGAGCTTACTCTCATGACATAGGTCTCTTCAGGCTGGACTAGTCATTGGTTTGCTACTCCCACAGTCTCTGCGCCATCCTCATCCCAGCATATCCCACAGGCAGGACATCCTGTAGGTTAAAGGTTGTGTGGCTGGGTTGGTGTCCCAATACCTGTATTGGACACAATTGCGTGGTCATAGGGTCAGGTGAAGAACACCAGGAACACAGGGGAAAAAAATCAGGAATGTGGAAGAAAATGGAAGAAAAATTCAGCAAGGAAATGGAGAATGTGAAAGGAATTAACAGGAAATGTTGGAAATGAAATACTCAATGAATCCAATAAAAAGAACATTAAAGTGGAAAAAGCATAAAGAATAGAGGACAAGGTAAACAAGAACTACATTCAGACGTCAACAAAGAAACAGAACATGAACATGACTGTGGCATCCAGGAATTCTGGGATGTCATCAAGAGACTAGACCTAAGAATCCACTGGGTAGGGGAAGACACTGACATAAACAACATAAGGAAACAGGTTCTTTTCAATAAAGTTACTGCAGAAAATTCCCCAAATCTAGAGAAAGGAACACATAGACACAGGAAACGTTTAGAACTCCAAATAGAGGACAACTTGTTTATGACATATTATAGTTACAATGCCAAAAATACAAAGCAAAGGAACAATACTACAAACTGCAAGGGAAAAATACAAGTCCACTTACAAGGGCAGACATGTCAGAATAACACCATCTCTCTTTCTCTCTCTCTCTCTCTCTCTCTCTCTCTCTCTCTCTCTCTCTCTCTCTCTCTCTTTTGTGTTTTTGAGACAGGGTCTCTCTACATAGCCCTGGCTGTCCTGAAACTCACTATATAGGCCAGGCTGGCCTTAAACTCACAGGGATCTGCCTGCCTCTGTGTCTTAGTGAATGTTCCATTACTGTGAAGAGGCACCATGCTACATTTGCTGTGTTTATTCAGTCACAGAGGGACACTTAGGTTGATCCCTCATCTTGGTTATTGTGAATGGTACTTGTCTTAGTCAGGGTTTCCATTGCTGTGAAGAGACACCATGACCATGGCAACTCTTATAAAGGAAAACATTTAATTGGGGCTGGCTTATAGGTTCAGAGGTTTAGTCCATTATCATCATGGTGGGAAGCATGATGGCATATAGGCAGACATTGTGTTGGAGAAGGAGCCAAGAGTTCTATATCTGGATCAGCACGCAGCAGTTAGAAAGAAAGACACTGGGCCTAGCTTTGAGCTTTTGAAACATGAAAGCCCACCCCCACTGACACACTTCCTCAAACAAAGCTACACCTACTCCAACAAGACCACATCTCCTAATAGTGCCACTCCCTGTGAGTCTATGGGAGTCATTTTCATTCAAACCACCATACTCTGACTCCAGAGTGCTGATATGAAAGGCATGTGTCTCCATACCTGGCTAACATCAGATCTCTTGTCAGTAACCCAAAAGTCAGGAAAAAACATGTAATGAGATATTTCATGCACTCAAAGTGATATATAAGCCAATAAAAATTGCCAAAAGAAGGGAAAGATATTTCATAAAAGATGATGCATGGATGGCCAATCAGTACATGAAAAGCTGCTCAAAGTCACTAGCCATCAGATAAATGCAAATAAAGCAACATATAGCCAGGTATAGTTACACACCTTGGTAGTTCCAGCATTCAAGAGGCCAAGGCAGGATGACTGTGAATTCAAGTCATGCCTGGCCTACTTCGTGAGCTACTGTTCAAACGAAAACAAAAACAAAGCAAACCCAATATAACAAAAGAAGCCACACATAAAATACTATTCCAACCTCACTAGAATACCTAAAGTCAATGAAAATAGTAAATGTTGCTGAGGAGATGGAGCAATAAGAATTGAGATGGGTGGTAAAGTGGCCCAACAACTTTGGACAACTATTTGACGGTTTCTAATAAAGTTAAGTGCACGCGGCTCGGTAATTCCATTCTATTTACCCCAGAGAAAATGGGACATACTCCAAAAGGCTTGTAAAAATATTATTCACAGTGGATTTATTCATAAAAGGCCAAACCAGAAACAACTCAATATCCCTTAACAGAGGAGTAGACAGATATTTTGTGGCACATGTATCCCCTATTAATAAAAAGAAGGAGCTACTGAGTTATGCAGCAATCGTAATGAATCTCATATATGCTGTGCAGAATGAAATAAGTTACAATGTTGTAGACCTAATGATTTCCTTCCTATTAAACCCTAGGAAAGGAAAGGCTAATCCAGAGTGAGAGAAATCAGAAATCAGTTTCTGTTGGGTGATTTGAAAGCCACAGTGAACCTTTTGTGGTTGAAATGATCTATTTTGCCTGGGTGTTGTTGATAAGTGCAATTGCCCAAATCATCAAAGTGAATAATGTTGATATATACTTTTTTGATGATTATACCTTAATTAAAAACAAATACTTCTTAGCATTATATCTAGATTCTACAGTCTACATCTGGAATTCTGGTTCCGTTGGTTTGGATTTGAAAGGTATTGGTAAACAGACAGTTTTGAGAATCACTGGCCAAGAGAATCAGAGAATTATGGACAACCATTGTTATAGTGTGTCATAGTGATTATTTAGGAGAACTACCTAACTCGTATTGAGCATAAGAAACTGAAGAGAACTGAAATAAGCTAGCTATAGTTGAAGTAGTCAAGCTAGGTATAGCCTGATGTTTTCAAGGAACTTGCTGGCAGCCATACAGATGGAATTAGAACATAGGCTTTCTAATTTTGAAAACAATGCTATTTATTTATTAATTTACATATCACTTTCTAGAGACTTGGGTAACAATAGCAATGAAAATTTCAGAAGCCAGGTGGGCCTTTCTTATCATTTCACTAAATGATAAATGCTTGGTGTGCAATCACCACGGGTGCTGAGAAAACAAAGGCAGGTCAGACTGCCAGGCATTTTCTGTTTAAAGAGCGATCTGGACCAGTGAGTGGTACTGATAGGGCAGTAGAGCATGATGCGACTCAGAGTCTCACAGTGATGAAAGACATCTTTCGATCTGGGTGTTTCCCAAGAAGATTTGGAGGAAAAAAAAGTTTATTTAGGGTCAGATTCCAGGAAGCATGGTGAGGGAGTAGAAAGGAGAGAGATAGAAATAGAGATAGAGATAGAGATAGAGATAGAGGTAGAGGTAGAGGTAGAGGTAGAGGTAGAGAGAGAGAGAGAGAGAGAGAGAGAGAGAGAGAGAGAGAGAGAGAATAGCAGGTGAGTCCATGAGTAGGTTTTTGCTGGAGCCCCTCTAAGAAACTGTGTGCTACAGAACTCAGGGCTGTCCAGCTGAGGAGAAGGTAAGCTGGATGCACACATTACCCAGCAATGTCTGGCCCTCACTGCTTAAGAACTGTCCCTGGGATGCTGACTCATTGATAACTCAGCCAAGAACCATCTCTTGATTCAAATTTGCCTTTAGTTAGTGAGATGCTGGCAGCTGCTGGTATGCGTGAGTGATAGCCTACAAAGAACTGGGCGGGGCGGGGGGGGGGGGGCACGAAGTTGGGGAGTTGACAAGGTCTACTAGTAGGTTGAAGTTTGAGTGCTAGTTAACTGGCTACAAGTCACTGCAAAAGAGTGAAGATTTTTTCAGACTGAATGTTCCAAAGTGTACAAAGGTTCCAAGATAAAAAATAATTCAGTAGCTTACAGTGATTTATGAGGAAGGTTTTTTTTTTTTTGGCAGGAGGGGAGCGAAAGGTCAAAGAGGAGACTGGCTAGAGAAGGGTTCAGGAAGACACACACACTGAAGTGCAAGGGTCTCATGTTCTTGGTAGTAGTTGGATTGGACATCAGCATCACCATCTTACCATCTTGAACCACGGCCGCTGTGATGATGTGCTGGAGAACCTCACTAGGGGAGGCATGTTAACATCCCCTCACGGATGGGGAGGAGAGGCTCAGGAGAAAATATAGAGTGATATTTGTGAGAGGAAGAGGAAAATGTCTGTAAAGATGAGAACCCGACCAGGCTGCCCCTGAAAGTGTGTGTTGCCTTTTTCTTCTGGCTGTGAATGAACCCCCTGTTCCTTCTCGTTCAGAAAATGCGTGCTAACAGCAGGTAGGAAGCTGCACGTGTGTGTGCCTGCAGCCAGTTAGCAAGGCTGATTAAAGCTCTCCTTGGGGCTGTGGTGTTGCACCTGTGGCTGTGGTTGGCATGGCTATTTATTTTCAGAGAACCTTTTAGGAGGGACTGATTTTTTTTCCCCTTATTTCTCCACCGGTCCAGCCTTGCTCTGTAATATTTGTGTTGGCTACTCTCCTTCCCTTCAGCAGTTGGGAAGAGCTGTATTCCTGTGGTCATTTTAACCCCTCTGTTAGACGAATAAAAAATAGAAATGCCAGGGCCCAAATACAGTTTCCTAAAGATGTGACTTTCTTTTGGTGACATAAAAAAACAAGTCCACTTATGACAGAACAGCCTTATTAAAAACCTAAATGTGCATTGACTGCCCCGGCTACGGTGGAGTAATGATGGATCCCCTTTGTGGGAACAGCATCACATCAGGAATACTAGTTTTGTGCTCCTCTTTGGAAAGTAAAACTCATTTTCAAACATTACTGCAGATTGTGAATTATTAATAAGCCTCTCCAGGGCATTTCGCTGGTGCAATCCAGTCTTACCCTCTGCAAATTAATTTTGATTCTTCAAATACAGAAGAAACTTTGCATCTGGACTAATTCTTCTTTGTTGCACCCCTTCATGAATCTTCAACCCCAAATTCAAAGGAACTCATTCAATTTTAGGGGGAATTTCTTTATTGAAAATCCCCCTTTTATCCACTCCTAATCCCTTCATTTTTGCATCTTAAAGTTATGCAGAATAAATCTAGGGCTTATTCCAGAAGACAAGCTTTCAAATATTTAAATCCAAATACTTAAATGTTCCTACTGTGGCAACTTCCTGAATCTTTCCTCTTTTTCCTGTCTGTCCAAATTGTCCTTCTGTTCTTTTGTACAAGATTTCACAGGTTAGTCATTGTTTTGGAGTTAAATCAAATTCAGTTTTTTTTTTAGTTTTGGATTTATTCTTTAACACAAAATGTAATAAATTGAAATGACTTGCAGTTATGAAGACACTTAAGGTAACTATTTGGAGAATCACATTTCTATATAAAAAATAATCTGAGGGCCAGATTCTTTTTTTTTTTTTTTGATAACCATTTCACACGCTCCCTGCATTCTGTTAGTTATCTAATAAAACTGAATGCTGTTTTCCTTAGACTTACTATTTTCCATATTCTACAATATTGTGAGGCACTCGATTTCTTCCAGGTAAATGCACCTTCTCTTTCTCGGTCTTGGTTCTTCATGCAAACCTTAGTTATTGATCTGAAGATTTTCATGTGCACACTGGAGCTATTTCCTCCCTCAAATAACCCATTAAAAGAAAAGTTGGCCAGAAAAAACATGAAGGAAGAAAAACTCTACAAATGAGTTTCCGGGGACACCATTATTGACATTAATATTCCTCTACTCATTATTAAGTTTGGGTAGTGTACAACTTAGTGAAAGGTAAGTTATTTTCTATTGTAGTTACAGATAATTACCAAGCCTTAGTCACTCCTGGTAATGAAGGAATAAACTTGTAATTTATGTGGATTGTAGTTCTGCTGTTAGGCTATTACAATTGTGTTTGGGGGGTCGAAAGGAGGGCTGGCAACCCCCTTCTCTCCAATTGTGAACACTCGCAAATGGATGCTTCTAGAACAAAAGACAGCTCAACAACAGTGAAACACAACCAATTTACTTGGTATTAGTTTTCTGTTACTTTAGGAGTTTGGGGAGGGTAGAATCACTTGGGGTGAACTATGAACTTTTCTGCTTTTTCTGCTTAGATTAGATGAAGCATTGGTTGCTCTTTAGACATATGATTGAATGGAGACCCTTACAGAAAAACCACAGCCGATCAAAATGCAGGATACAAATGATCACATGGTACCCAGCCCCAGCTGATCCATCTACAATGCAGCAGCTGCATCAAGGCTCAGGAACATCTCAGAAGAAGAGGTGGAAAGAATGTAAGAGCCAGAGGAACAGGATGTCTACTGTGAGACTGCGTCTCCTGGAAATGTCGGGGAAGCTACACCCATGAAGTATCACCAACATGGCTGCCTTAAACACGACTTTAACACGGGTGCCACCAGCAGATGTGCTAGCATGGGACTTCACCCTGGACACAAACTTCAGGCAGACTGTACCATTCCCTCCTTCTGAGCATGGGGTTGGCAATTGGCAGCCTTTTGTTGTGGAAGGTGGGTTTTATGATCTGCTGAAGACAAGGGAGGGCAAATAATTTCTTTATGGCTAGACTCAAGATGGAGAGGCAGGGGAAACTGGAGTTTAGTCTAGGTTTCGTGCTTGGATTTTGGGGGGGAAAAGAGACTGTAGTTCCTATGATTTGCTGGGGAGGGGAGAATGATTCTAGCATCTGTAGTCTGCCTTGAGGGAATAAAGTAGAGCTGGAAACAGATCAGGGGCAGGACAGAGGCAAAGTCTGAATCTGAGGCTGTTCCTTAGGCCTTCACTTTGGGGTATTGTTTTCTGACTTCCAACATCTCCAATTATTTCACTTATTTTTACATGTGTAGGTATTTTGCCTGAATGTGTATCTTTGTATCATGCATGTGCCTAGTTCTTCAGAGGACAGAAGAGGGCATTGGATCCCCTGGGACTGGAGTTACAGATGGTTGTGAGTTACCATGTGGGTGCAGGAAATTGAACCTGGGTCCTCTGGAAGAGCATCCAGTGCTCTTAACCGCTGAGTCTTCTTTCCAGTCCCTAAGCTCCAACATTGTAAATACAAGGCCAGGAGGAAGGAGAAATCCCAGTCTGGGTTATGCTGTTTTTCATGTCAAAAGGAGGGAAAAAAAGATACTGCTAACTCACAAACGACAGTTCCCCAAAATGCTGCTCAAATGTAAATATGTCCCATCTCACACACTACTGACCAAAGCAAATCACATGACTGATCCTCCCACCAATGAGATAAGGTTTCACGCTCTACAAGAAGCATTGACAGCAAATGACAGGGCTTAAAGACAAACAACCAGACAATCATTTTTCAGTTTCCAAATGTTTTCACATCTTTCTGTGATCATCCTTATTACAACCGAGAGGCAAGGGTTGCTTTCTATTTATCAAATGCCATCCTAGGAGATGGCTTGTCTTGTTATTGCTAGTGAGTGGCAAGCGAAGACTTAATTCCAAATCATCTGAAGCTAAATTTCCTTTCTAACAACGATGGTGATAGTGATGACGATGTGACAAAGATCACAATACTTGCTGAGTGAACTTGACGTGGCAGACACTATGTGAGTCCTATGGGGCAAGACAATTAGTTTTCACGGCTTTATCAGATAAGCTTCAGAATCTTATCACAGCAAAAGTCTGTTTCTCCATCACGGCATATTCCAGTGTGGGCTGAGCAACTCTCCAGGGCACTGCTTTCCTCCAAGTGGGAGTCATGGCTGCTTTCATCACGTAGATAGAACATCTGGCTTCTGTGGCCTCTAAAGCTGCCATTGCAAAGGGTATCTGTGTGTACGTGTGAAAGTGAGAGGGGGGCATGCAGCGAATGTTTTGAAGCCAGAGAAAGGTATTTGTTCCTGCTGCCTGCCTCTCACATCCTACCATAGAGAAGACTAACTAGAGATATGGTTAAGTCAAGACTTAAGACTTAACTTAAGGAAGACTGTGGTTAAGTTTCTGCATACCAGAGACTTGGAATTCAGTTTGAAAAATCAAGTAATTACAAAGAACAATATCTTTCTCGTGCTCTTTAGTCTGTAGCCTGTCATGACATGCTACTGTATGAAGACACACATGTGCACCATGGCCTGTGTGGTGGCCGAATTCATCATTTTTTTGTTTGATTGATTTCCTTTCTTTTCCTAGCGCCTCCCTTGTGTTCTCTGTGACTCCCCAGTGAGCACTGATCATTTCATCAGAAGAATTTTACAAGAGGAGTATGGAATGTGTGGGGTTTGGTGTATAGCTGACATCATATGGCCTCTTCATTTACATTTGAGTTTTAAGTTTAATGTTCTCAATAAAATTTATGCCACCACATTCAGAAGTCCCTTTCTTTTTTTTTAATTAAAATTATTATTTCATTTTTTATATGTGGGTGTTTTGCCTGCGTATATAACTGCACATGTGTGTGCCTGATCCCCCATAGAGCCCAGAATAAGGCACCAGATCTCCTGGAACCGGAGTTATAGATGGCTGTGAATCATTATGTGGGTGCTTGTGGTGGTATTGTGTTCCCCAAAATACTGTGTACTTTAATAAACTTATCTGGGGTCAGAGACAGAACAGCCACAATATTAAACATAGAGGATAGGCAGTGGTAGCACACGCCTTTAATCCTAGCATTCCAGAGGCAGAAATCCATGTGTTCAAGGATACACCCAAGCATGGTGACCAACGCCTTTAATCCCAGAAAGCAAGCCTTCAATCCCAGGGAGTGGTGGTAGAAAGCAGAAAGGTATATAAGGCGTGAGAACCAGAAACTAGAGGCATTTGCCCTGGAGAAGCATTGGCCTGGTTAAGCATTCAGGCTTCTAGCAGCAGTTCAGCTGAGACCCATTCTGGATGAGGATTCAGAGGCTTCCAGTCTGAGGAAACAGGACCAGCTGAGAAGTTTGCCAGGTGAGATTAGCTGTGGCTCGTTCTGTCTCTCTGACCTTCCAGTGTTCGCCCCACTACCTGGCTCAGGTTTGATTTTATTAATAAGACTTTTAAGATTCATGCTACAGGTGCTAGAAATTGAACTCCAGTTCTCTGGAAGAGAAGCCAGTGCTCTTAACTATGGAACTATCTCCCCAGCTTTATTTTGAAAAGTTCTTTTTAATGAAGGAACTGGAAAATTAGGAGTGAAAGAGTTAAGGTTTTTCACTGCCTTTCAATAGTGCAGCAGGAATCTGAGCTTTACTCTAAACAGCAGTTATCCTATCATTAGGTATGAGACTGCACGTCTGGAGTGTGTGTCATGGATCAGCTCAACAACGCCTCTGTATTCCGATGTCTGTAGACCCTCCAAGGATAGAATTTCATACAGGACAGTAGGAAAGGAGGGAGGAGGCCAAGAAGTTGGTCCATGGAGATTGGACCAGTTATTTAAAAAGTGGAGATTTGAGCATTGCTCAGCAAGTATTGTTATACTGTCTTCTGATCTATGTCCAATAAAACCAGGCTAGCATTCTGCAGGGGAAAGGCTATCACAAAAGTGGGTATGTGCTGACAGGCTGTTGCATAGTAGGCCTGCAGGACCCTGAGGGGGCAAACAGTGGGCAGTGATAGCACTGGCTGTAACACAGTGTTGGCAATTGTCTTGTCATATTGTCACCAACAACCTCAGCAGCACCTTCAATGATGATCATAACGACTCTTCTACACAGGGAGTTGGACGAGAGAAGAACCAAGAGACAATGGTAACAACAGAATCAGATAGTTTGGTATTTATTATGCCCGGGGATTCCCAAAGGCACAGGAAAAGAACTTCCTGTGGTGTGTGTAAGTGTGCACACATTGGTGTGTGTGTATTAGAACTCCTTCAGCATGGCTGGGGTTGAAGCCAGAGGATGAATTTGAGTCCATTATTATTTTCCTATTGTATTCCTTGCTTGCATGACTAAGGCATCCTGTCATATCAGTGGTAACCCATCTGCTCCAAACAGAGTGTACATCCATCTTGTCCTTCCTCATCTGGCTGAACATAAGTGACATGGTCCTTTCTGCTGTCATTCCATTCTGTGCGTGGCTCCAGCAGCCTTGGCCTTCAACTTCCCAACCTTGCACTGCAGGCTTTTATATCGATCTTTAGCTGTGGCCTCTTCTCTTCCCCTGCTGAATTATTTTGAAAGGCCTGGGTGTATTAGCAAGACCCCTTTGCATCCAGACCGTCCTCTGGAGGGAACTCTCTTTTTTCTCCCATTCTAAAAAAAAAAAAAAAAAAAAAAAAAAAAAAGAAATTAACTTGAGAACTGTTTTCTTCTTAGTATATAAATATTAATTTACACTCTAAAAGATTTGAAGATGGACTTACCAGGGAGCAAAATATTCTCTTAACTCCATGACCCAGGCATAATCCATGTCAATGTGTTCTTTCCTGTCATTCCATCCCCTTTTCTAAACGTTTGTATACAGTATTACGTGTATATATGTGCATGTGAATGTCTAAGCACTCTTCCGTCATTGCACAGCATTTTGTAAACTCTTTTCACTTACAAATTTGTCATGTTTCCCCCATAGCATTTGTTCTTTCAGATATTATTACTAGTCACTATGGAGTATTTTAATTTTTTTATGCATTCTGTCAGTTTGCTCTCTAAAATGGAGACGGTAACACAGCCCCCCCCCCCCCCCGCCCCCAAAATATTTAAGAACACCATCACTGATTTCCTTGCTTTTTCATCAGCATCACTTAAAACTTTCTGCCAGTTGCCTGCATACAAATGAAATGATGCCTTCTTGGTAGAGTTAATCTTTGGTTGTTAATAGGGCTGAACCTTTTTGTGCTTCCTTGTATTCTTCTTGCATGCTTGTTAGTACATTGATATGCACTTGGAATTGTCTGGCTGCGATTTAGCTTTTCAGTTATTTCCCAATCTCTATTATCTATTTTCTCTCCCAAGAGCCTCAGATGTTATGTTCATGCTGCTGTCTTACCCAAGGATCTGGAAATCTGCTCTCTGAAGGCTTCTCTCGCCATTCTAGATGTTATCCTTGCACAGCCACACAATTAAATGTCCCTGTTATGACCCTTGAATTGCACCTTGCTTCCAATACTTCATTGTTCGCATTAGAGCCACTAACCCTCGTCCATTCAATGTCCTGATTACTGTGGGATTGAAGTCTTTTTCTTAATGATGCCACAAGACTGACTGAAGCAGAGGAGGTTGGTGTGAGCAATAAGCTACAGCTCAGTAGAGTATGGGAAAGGGCACACTCTGTGGCTCTTTGAATCTGTAATGTTGTATAAGGAGTCCTAATAATGCACTCCGGGAAACCAGGCAGAGGCAGCCCTTTGTTGGTTGGATCTAGTACCATATGGTAGAGACATCTAATCAGAGATCAGGTGTAGCTGGAATTTTCCCCGGTCCCATTCGGCCCCATGCTCCGAGTTTCTCCTGTCCTGTCTGGCCCGACCTGCAGCAGCTTATAAAATAATCATCTAGAGGCTTATATTAATTGCCAATTGTATGGCCTATGTAGGCTCCTTGCTAGCTGGCTCTTATAATTTAACCCATTTCAATCTCTAAGTTGCCACATGGCTGTGGCATTACTGGTCTGCTGGCATCTTGCTGCTCCTCTGGCAGTGGCTGGCATCTTCCCAGACTCTGCCCTTCTTCTCTCTGTCCCTCCATTTGGATTTCCCACCTGGCTGTCAGCTTTCTTGCCATAGGCCAAAACAGCTTTATTTACTAACCAATGGGAACAGCATATATTCACAGCATGCAGAAAGACATCCCACAGCAACCAGGATCCTATTCTGGAGAGGAAGACAAAAGTTTGGAGCTTAGTCTGTGATGGAACAGTTAAGGAAGGATGGTGAGTGCAGAACAGGATCCAGCACCTATGACTGTCAGAAACAGGATTAAGACTGGGCTGGTAGCTGGGGGTTTGGAGGGAAAAAATCCTATCTAAGCCAGGAGGTCAAGGTAGTAGTGTTGAAGGAGCAAGGATGGAGGTGAAACTGGATATGGGAGGGGCCACTTCAAAGAGCAGAAAGTCAGCCAGGACCAACTTCCTTATGCCCTTCTTGGTCCTCGGTTCTTTACAACCTGACTTTCTCTTACAGAACTGCATGAACACACGCCTTACAGTCTGTGGTTGAGGCAGTTACCAAATTAAGTAGAAATCTTTGGATTTATAGTTTTCCCTTATATCTGATACCATTGATCATTCTTTTAGGTGGACATGTATTCCATGGTTTCATGTCACCCTATCATTTCTTATTCTTCCAGAGCCATCACCTACCATTGACTTTTCTCTCTGATGATGCTCCCAAAGTTTTAGTATTTGCTCATTTACCATATGATGCCATCTATGTGGGAGGCTGCCAATATTGCTATGTGTTGCTAGCTCTAGATCTCTCCTTAAACTGAAGATTAGGTTATCTAGCTGCCCACAGGAAAATTACTTGGTACCTCTCTCCTGCTCAAGCCGACAATAATGCAGAACAAATAACTGTCTTCTAGATCAATGCCTAGAACTCAGCACATCATTTCTGTTTGTTCCAATCTGCTTCTCTTCTTGGGTTAGTTTTTCTCTACATGAAATGGTGGTGGTTTCCTTTGAGCATGAGGAAGTGAGGTCTTTTGTGTTTGATCCTCTATTTTATCAAAAAAAAAAAAAAGTAGGGAGATATGCTTGGATGGTACAGGGTTTTTATTTATTTTTGTTTTTTTTTCCAAGGTTGGGGGTTGTTCATGTAAATGGAAGTCAGAGGACAACCCCAGTGTTATCCTCAGCAATGCTATTTACCTACACAATGCTGGGATTACAAGTGACTTATAAGCATATGCCACCATGCTAGCATATTCATTTGAACTCAGGTCCCTAGATCCTTGTGCTTAAAGGGTTAGCACTTCACTGACGGGGCCATCCTCCAGCCCTGCGTGGCATAGTTTTGATGAAGTGAGATTAGTCTCCCTTTGTGCTGCTGTCTAAACCTTGCTCTACAGTGTGCAGTTGTGAGAAGCCTAGCTTCCAAGACCAGAGCTGGTGTGTCATTCATTGTTTCTCAAACTTCAGAATGGGAAGTCTTCATCTGGAAAGGGTTACTGTTTGCCCCTGCACTGCAGTAATGCCTCCTACCCGTGAGATTCTAGCACAAAGGGATGGCTTAGGAATTGGGGCCCTCAAAAGCTTCCCAGGTATTTATGATAAAATGGTTCATACAGAATACTTTGAAAAAGTGGTGTGTTGGTGCTACCGGCTGCTTTTTGCCTTTGTTTTTAGCTATTCGTCATTTCTACCCCTGAAAAAGCCATCTAATCAACACACCAGTGTATTCTGCAGCTTTTCATCAGTGAAACTCATGGATGTAGATTCACTGATGACCACTGACATGCTCCTGAGCTGAGCTGCACTTTTATTTTTGTTATTGGTTATTTCAGAGGGAAATTATGTACAGACTTTGAACAAAGTGACTTGGACAGATAAATCCATGGATGTTATTCACTGGGAAGATGGAACTATTTTTTTTTTTAATGATTGGATATGCTGTTTGGGTGTCGAGAGCAAGGAAATGTTTGTCTTATAATTTCATTATGAAATATCAAACCAGAAACAGGGAAGTTTTTTCTAGCTCAATGTTTATAATCAAGGGCAACGCCATCTTCCTTAGAACATGTGTGTGATTAGTTTATCAGTGCTGGTTGTGTGTCTTATTTTGTGTTTTCTTCTTCTGAGGGCAATATTACCTATCACTGGTATCATGGCTGGGGCTGTGTTTAAGTCTTCCTCTTTCCAATGGTTGGGGTATAAAAGAGTTTCCTCTTTGCCAGAGGTAGAAGTGTATCAAAAAAAAAAAAAGGAATTATTTATTACTCATTGTTTTGTTGTGGGCTATACATTCAAGAAATTTACATGTGCTTAATAGCTTCATTTTAATAGCAGCATCGAGGCAAACAATACTCATAAACTTTACATGACCTCAAAAATGACAACCCAGTGAGCCATTAATTGGCCTCAGAGATTTTAATGTTTCTTTTCATTTGCTCCTTTTCCTGTTCCCAGTGCAAGATGACTTTCCTCATGACCACTTTTTATGACTTTGGTGAAATTTAAATGACAGTTGGTCACTTTTGCTATTTGGTCATTATGAATAATTCCGGGTTTCAACCAGGATCTTTAAAAAATGTTGCATGGGGCAAGACTTATCTTCTGTTTTCTGCCTCCAGTGAAGACTTTTTAAAGGGTCAGCAGGAGGGGACCGCAGAGGATAAATGTGCCGTGGCATAGATTAGTGAGATTTCCCATTCATTACAGGATGTCCCATTAGGGACAATTTAGGCCTCATAGAATGGAAGGTTGAACATGATTGTTGTCTGAGGCATGCAATTAGGAGCTGGGCAGGAACTGTAAGTATGAAACTCCCGTCAAGGGAATTCTTAGAAAAGTCTAGTGTTTGAGAGAACAAAATTTAGAATAAAATAAAATAATTTGACTTTGCCACTTTCTAGCTATCTAACTTGGGCATGTTACTTAATTGCACTGTACCTCTACGGAGATATTCAATGAGAATAGCATTATTTGTCCATAGTGCAGAGTTATTGTGAAAATCAGCAGCACCTAGCAACAGCACTTTCTTTCATTTATTCATTCAATAGATTGCTAGGGGCTAGATTTTAGAATGATTGAGCATGAAAACATAGAGTCCCCAATATCGTGAGAATTACATTCTAGATGAGGTAAGACAGACAGGCACATTTGTGCTAATGAAACTTTGTGATTCGTGATGTAAAAGAATAAAGCAAGATGATAGAGCAGAAAACAGCCATGACAGGGAGATTACCAGACAGACAGTGCGTAGAGAAGGTGAAACTGAACTTTGGAACGTTGAGGCCATGTGGGGTCAGGTTACTCCGGAGAAGGTGATTTAGGCCAGTATTCTGCTCAGTTCCCACAAGACCCCGTGAAACAGATGGGTTGGGGTCTGTGTTTTCTAAATAAGGAAATTTAAGTTTAGAAGCCTGAGTGTGTTGCCCAGTTCTCATGAGCAGCAGGTTGGCAGGGCTGGAATTAGAACTCCAGTGCTCAAGACTGCTACCATGACATGCCAGGCGCAGCGTGTCTTGCAGGAGAGGAGGCTTAAAGACCACCCAGCTGGCGCAGTCATTCTAAGGATGGAGAGAGAGGCAAGAGAAAATATCGTGTGGCTTGCCTGAGGTGGGAAGATGCCAGCCACTAGAAAGCAGGTCTCCTCCTGAGCACACCTTCCTTCCTGCACGTGCTTGTCAGACTGGCTCTCTGTGGGACTCTAAATGACCAAGCCAGACTCACCGTCTTACTCCACATTCCTATAACAGTTGGCTGGTATTTGAACTTTTAGAGCGCACGAAGGTTTGTTGAAAGTCACATCGAGTTAACAGATTTTGTCCTAGCAAATACTCTTGTTTTTGTTTTCTCTTAAATGCATATATGGAAATAAATTGAATCAACATTTTAAGATTTCCTTAAAGAGAGCCCCTTTCCTCTGAAAGGTGTCTCCCCATCCCTCTTTTGATATTTCTCCAGCACCATTGTTTACACTTCTGGGAATATTCTGTCAGTAGACAAGGATATATATGTACCCATCCTTTTTTACATAAGACACAACATGCCATGTTGTATATAGTATCTGCACTCTGTGTGTGTGTGTGTGTGTGTGTGTGTGTGTGTGTGTGTGGTCTTTTCCTTTAGTACCTGGGATTGAATATATGCAAGAATATCTGTAAGAAAAAAAATTAAAATAAAAAAATTTAAAAAAAGAATATCTGTAAGATACACTTGTGGTAGACTGACTGTGCCATCTGCTGTGTGTCCTTTCAGTTAACTGATGCAATAGTCCCCTGATGTAGGAACCATCTTCAAGCTGGGCGATCAACGAACAGTCCCTTTCTTTGTGAAGCTAGTTGATGAGAGGGGTGCTTCCAGAGGACAACTCCCACCTTCTCTGTGCTGGCTCTCTGGAATCCCCCTCATCACTTGCCAGTATATGAATATCTGAGGCTGTTGGCACCCAAAATCTAGAAAATACAGGATCTCCTTGATGGTTTGAACTCTGATTTAGAGACCTGCCTCTGACACCTTCCAACTTTATGAAGTCCAGTTTCTGTACATGTATTTTCCTTAGTTATATACCATGGCATGCTGTCCAGCCTTGGTCTGGAGGGTGAGGAAGACGGAAAGGGGAAAGGAGAAATAAAGCTAGCAGGAAAAGGGTGGGGAAGTGAGACAACCACAGAATGCCAACTTAGCCAAATTGTCTTTATTTATTTATTTTTGGCATATATTGTATATTGTGTGTGTGTGTATATATATATATATATATATATATATATATGTATATATATGGCATTATTGTAGCAAATAATAGGATTCATTATGGCATATTAATGATTCATACCATGCACCTTGATCCCATTCATCCCTAATGCCCTCTCTTGCCCCTCCCTTCCTCCTCTCACTGGCCCTCTTCCTTTTCACAAATAGTCTGCTTTTCATGTCTTATGTTAAAAAAAATAGACTCTACATATGAGAGAAAAGATGTTGTATGTGTCTTCCAAGTCAAGCTTATCTTGTGTCACGTGATCATCTCCAGTTCCATCTATTTTCTTGAAAATGACATTAGTTTGTTTTCTTGGTTTGACTAATATTCCATTTTGCATGCATGCCACATTTCTTTTTTCTAGTCATCTGTTGTGCCATAAGGAATACGACCGTGCACGTAGCTCTACTTCATGTTGCCTTCGATTCTTTGGGTGTATGCACAGGAATGGTAGAGCTGCATGCAAAAGTTTAGTGTCATTCTCCCTCCTGGGCTGGGAGGGGACTTTATACTGATTCCCATACTGGCTGCACTAATTTGCCTTCCCACCAACTGTGCATTATGGCCCCTTCCTCCCCTACCTCCACCCTCCACATTCTTATCAGTATTCCTTATTTCTTGGTCTTAGTCATTCTGACTGGAGTGAGATAGAATCTCAGTATGGTTTTGATTTGTGTTTCCTTGATGCTTTTGATGTTGATGAGTTTTCATATATTTATTGGTCTTAAACTTGTGGTTCTCTTGTATCAACCTCCCAAATGCTGGGTTCATTGGCATGCATTCCCATACCCAGCTAGGAAACCCAACTTTCTTGTTGCTATTATAAAACTTGTCTTTTTGGGGGCTTAATTTTTTTTCTCAGATTTTGATTCTTGAAAGAGACTTTGAGCCACCAGTTTCTAATTTGTGTTTATATGTTCTTTGTTAGCAGGGTCTTTGGGATCAGTTGCATCATGGCTGCCTTGTTTACTTCCTTTCTTGTTGCCTGGAAAGGGTGATATTCCACGAAGTTCCTCAGTTCCTGAGACAAGGACGTATTGTAGAGAGTAGGGGTGCTCAAGGTCTGGGCTATTCAGTTTGTATTAATTAGAAAGCTTTAAAAAAAGTATTTTACTTTTATTTGTGTGCATATGTATATCTCTGTGTCTGCCATGTACGTGTAGGTGCCTGTGGAAGCCGGAAGAGGGCATCTTCTGGAGCTGGAGTTAAAAGGGGTTATAAGTTGTAAGTTGTAAGCTGCCCAACGTGGGTGCTGGGAATTGAACCTGGGTCTTCTGCAAGAGCAGCAAGCCCTCTTAACTGATAAGCCAGCTCTCTAGACCTAGAATGACTATTTTCATCTGATATAAATTTATTAGACATTCCTGTAATATATTTAAAAAGAGGATCTGCTTATCTAAGGAAAAAATGTTGAAAATAAAAGCTACTTATCTAGTGCAATTCCCCTTTTAATGCACAAGGGAATCACTTAAGGAAAAAAAGCTGACTTACCCAAAGTCTTCCAAGTGTTGACGTGAAGAGAGGGATTTGAACTTTACAGACTTCCCATTTAGTGCTCTTTGTATGTAGAACAGCGAACTGAGTAAGAGCTTTCAACCAAAGCATAGGTCCCTATATCTCTAGCTTAAAATCAAACCAAACCTTTATTGAAATGTCTTCATTCTCCCCCCCAAAAAATAATAATTTTCACATTTGCACTGGAACCATCTGGGAATAAATGTGTTGAAAGATTCTCAGCAAAGCTGTTCTCACCATACATGCTTATTTCCATCTAGAAATTCAAGAAGGACTTGCTGTATAGTGTGACTCAAGAGAAAACTGCAAAATGCATTTTCTGATTATGTTCCTCTGACTCCACCCACGTTCCCTCCAGAGAACTTAGAGAGAGCAAGAAGCACTGAGGCTGGGTTCCAGAACTTCCGATCTGCTTCAGGTGCTGATTGTACCACAGTAGTGGGTCCTTTGTCTAGTGTCTTATTCCTAAAGTAACCATCACTGAGCTTACCTGTTCACCACAAAGGAGGCATGCTTTTTCTATAAGGCCTATCAGAGCTATAAGAACCAGGCGACTTCCCCATTATGCTGTGGGGGAATACATACATGCATAGAAGCACGTAGGAAACACACCAGAGACAACAGAATACTTGGAAAAAGCACATAGAAAATACACTTGCCAGGGCAATGCTAAAACATACACACATGCTTGTAAGCCCAAGCAAAGGCAAAGGCAATGGATTGGAAATGGGAACGTTACCTGGTGTCTTAGTTACTTTTCTATTGCGGAGACAAAATACCATAAGCAAGGCAACTTTTAAAGGAATGTGTTCAACTTGGCAGAAGGATTTAGAGGGTTTGAGTCTGTGAAGGATGGAGCAAAGGAACAGCTGTGAGGTAGAGAGAAAGAGGCACACTGGGAATGGCATGAGTCTTCTGAAACTCAAAGCCTACCCCCAATGACACACCTCTCCAACAAGGCCACACCTGCTAATCCTTCCCAAACAGTTCCACCAATTGGGGACCAAACTATCAAATATATGAGCCTATGGGGGCCACTCTCATTCAAACCAGCACACATAAAGTAGAATGTAGATGCTTCAGCCTCTAGTCATATTGGGAACAGTTCCCTCTACAGAGCAGCAATTGATACAAGCACAGTTCCCATAATACTCGGGGCAGACATTCTTTCCCTTTAGTTTCCAACAGTTACAGCCATGGAAAGAGCTTTGACAAAAGTCCAGTTTGCCATGTTTAGTGACTCTCTTCATAGACACATGAATATTTGTATTCCCTTCAGGCATCATTTGGGCAAGCTCTCTATATTTAATTCTTGTGCTTTCACCATCATGGATTGATATTTATGGCTCTTTGATCTTCACATGACCATTCAGTAATAAACCAAACTGAGCTATTGATGGACTCAGACCTCCTTTTCACCATATTGCAGGGAGGAGGGGAGGGTACTCAGTACAAGCTTATGTACTTCTGTACTTCTGTACACAGTACACTGTGACTGTACAGGTTTTCTTTATAAAAAAAAACATAGGGAGTTGTGGTTCTGAAATGTTATTTGGATGGCGTGATGCGAGACTTGCATGGGGGAAGCAAGAAACAACAGAACTTTATATCAAAGAATTGGCTCCTCCTATGGGGCCTTCTGGAATTTCCTTGCCTTGGAATTCCTCCCTATTCCAAATAGGATTTGGTAAGTAGATATGGAAAGTCACATAGCTGGGATTGTTTGTTCTGGCTGCTTCCACTGATTACTTGTATATTAGTAGTATGTAGAGTTTGGTTCAGAACCTAGTTTGAGTCTCCACAGGTATGTGGGGAGGCCTAAGGAATCTCTGCGGGTGAAGGGTTTTCAGAGTCCATCATTATTCTCATTTGGATTTAGTATTTCAAATGCATGTCTGCATGAGCATTCATACTTTTATCTCATTATTGAGCTGCTGTGAGTGTGTTGGGGAAAGCATGCTGTTCATTATAGTGTTGTGGGAAACAGGTAGAGAAAGGGTCTGCAATTCAAGACCTTGTTCTGGAACATCAAAATACATAGAAACATCTCACTTGTGAGTCAGAACAGAGGGTTTCTACAAGGTTAGAGAAGCTTATATGAAGGATACTTATTGCTTATTGGAAGTAACATCCCTTTCCTATTGGTGTCAAGTGTTACTGTGGAATGGACTGAGACCAAAATGGACCTATTAAGGGTGGAAGACAACAGAAGACACAGCCATCTCACTAGTCAGGGACCAGACTCTCTTATCCACTAGAGTAAGACTCCAAATGACTTTTAATTCATGAGATTTTTTTTTCTTCTAGAATGTTTGTGGTTTCTCTGGGATTAATGTGAGGTTAAACTCATGTAGGAAGACAGGAAGATGTCCTGGGCCACTTGGGGCATATCTGTCAACCATAATAACCAATATGAAAAAAGGCCAATAGAACTTAGGTTCCCCTACTGCATTCATTCATTTCTTGAACTTTGGTATAGTCATGTGTGTGCACACATTCTCACTGCTATGTAGTCAATGTTCTTTTTCTCTTTCATTTTAGTTATAGACTCTTCTATGCTTTTCAGATATTCATCACTTATTGTGATGTTTAGTCTTCATTGTCAACTTGACTTGGTTTGCAATCACCACCGACATACCTCTGGGTTTTCAGAAGACCCACCCTGACCATGGATGGCACCATCATCCCTTGAGCTGGCGTTCCAGACTGACCGTAGAGGAGAGAGATGAGTGTCAGCATTCATGGCTCTCTGCTGCCTGACTGATGACCCAGAGGGACCAGATGCCTTTCAGTCTTGCCTCCCTGACTTCCTGTCATGATAGACTATACCCTTAACTTTCAAGCCAGATAAATGTTCCCTTCCTTAAGTTTCTCTTGTTGTTTATTGTCACACTAGTGAGAAACCTAACTAGTAGAGTCATTCGTGTATATATTCTTTAATCTCTCAATCATTTAACAAATTTATTAGACATCTGCTATTTGCATGGCCTATATCTAATGGGATGGTGACTCCTAGACTAATCTCTATGCCTTTAAGACTTTAGAGAGTGCAGACCAAGTCCTCAAGTAGTTCCCCCTCAAGCCTCTGCCATGGATTTGTTGAGGAATGGGCAAGGTGCAGTACATTGCAACTCCTGTCAAATAAATTCTCTCTCCTGACTCTCCAACTTGAACTTCTTATATGGGGTAGAAGTGGGCTTAGTGACATATGTCCTTCCTGCTCCTTCATAGGACTTATGGTCGGCATAACAAAGTCTATTCGTTATCTGTGTGTAAAGGAAGAGCTGGGTTAATCAAAAGCCATTACAGGACAGACACTTTAATGAGGCTCAGGGTTTGGAGAACCTTCCTACTGGTGTTTGCTTCCCAGGCCATTTGGATTTGACTTTTGCCTTGAGGCTCCTTCTGTTGTCATGAGGATGTCCATAAGCAAACAGAACAGGGACATGTGAGAAGGTGCCAGTGACAGATAGAGGGGAGGGTGCCAACGCTGGCATCACAGAGCCTGGGCTTTTAGTTAGTGTTGAAGTGAAATTGAGATAGGCCTCAGTATTGTCGGGGCCACAGCTGCTTTGGATAAGAACAACTGCTCCCCCCGTGTGCAATGCGTCAGGGCTACATGTCCACACTTTCCGCTGGAGACGGGGAACTCCACCAGGATGTCTCCACAAACATCATTCTCAGCCCCATTTGGCTTCTGGGCATGTGAGAAATTCAAGTAGCTAAGACCAGGGATGACCAAATATGGCCCATAAAATGAGATGAAGTGAATATTCTACTATGGGAATGGTTCACTGTATCTAGGAACTGTTATTGATGACAAGCGGGCTGTATATGGTGAGGGTTCTTTAACCATGTACCCCCTTGTCTACTACTGAGAGTTGATTCCTCTCAATTAGAGTCTATGCCTTTTTCTTTGGTACTCAGTACTCACTAAATATTTCTGAAATCAATCAGACAAAAGTGTTAATTATAGTATTAATTAAATAGGCTTAGGAAAAGCCTGAGAAAATCATAATGTCATTTTTTTTTTTTGCATCAAATTAGTTCTATTGAGCATTTTTTTAAAAAAATGAGAGTTCCTTCAGTTTTAGTGCCTGGGAAAGCAGATGAAATCTTAATGGATATTTTTTTTTCTTTGAAGTTAACTTGGGCCATCAGCTGAGAGGTGAGCTGCCCAAGCTAGAAGAGACTGGAACTTGGATGCAGTGAAGCCAGGATTAGAGCATCAGTTTGGCATGACTGGAATATCAACAAGGTCTCAGCTGGCCATTTGTTTCCATGGGAGCAGAAGCAAAAGTTGTGCTCCCCCCACCCCCTGCAGTTCTTGGTCCATCTCTGATTGAGTGTGGGTAGCAGAGAACATAAAGCCAGGTTAAAATGGAGGGGGCAGCCAAGGACTGGAAGCTTCTTTAAGCTTTCTTCTTGATGTTATTTGACACGGATTCTGTGAGAGGGTAGGATGATGTACCAGCTAATATCCATATGTCCTCTATTTCCCAAAGTCATGGCAGACAAGGCGTCTGAGGAAGCTCCTACCCATTAACTCAGCTACAAGTCAGTTTGGAAGAGAACTAAAACTAAATGATATTGTTGGTTCATTAGAAGTATCCAGACCCCAAAGATAACACAGGAATTAAAAAAAAAAAGTGTGTAGACAAGAGGCACAAAAATAAAAAAAAAAAAATCAAAAGCAAAATGAAGGTTCAGCCTCCTTTATTACAACTTCCAGTTCCAACTTCCTGCTCTAAGGAAACATTTTCATCAACTCTTCAGCTGAGAGGCAAGAACGCTCCATGCAGGGGTCTGAACCATGAGATGTCATATGGAGAGAGGAGAGGCTGTGAGTCAACTGTCCCAACCTTGGCGTGCATCTCTGTAGTTCCAAGATGCATGAGTTTTAGGGATTATATTTCATCATTGGCATCCAAATGCTTCATCTAAAAAATGCAGCCATAATTCACTGAAATCATGTTCTAGCTAGAAAGAGAAGAAGAGAGCTGGGGAGATTCATTGGGGGAATTCTCTCTTCTTTCATAGTGGATAGCAAAACTTCTGATATCCTGCCAAGGATTAGGATGGGACTTCCTTGGGTGGGAAAGTGATTTATTGGAAAAACATAATTAAGTGGAAAAGAGTATAGACTGTTCATCCGAAGGCTCTGTTCAAATCCCAGCTCTGCCCCTTTCTTAGCATGGGATCACAGGCAAGTTATTTGCCTTACTGAAATCCAAACTCCTTCATCTTTAAAATGGGCAATGATCACCGCCTTCTGGGTTGTGGTGGGAATCGATGCAAACAGGCATCTAGAATGTGCCTGGAGCATGCTGAACGCTTGCTGTACTGTGCTCTTGGTACCTTGCTTGTTAGAAAGAAGTCATTCGAGATAAGAAGGAGGGGATAAGCAGTCCCTGTGAAAGTGGCAGCCATGAACAGAGGTACCTTAAGTGACTCTTGGTCATCTCTCAAAGTCCATTGTCTGCTACGCCCTTATTGCTTCCCCCATACATCTGAATTCTTTTCCTGGTGAAAAGATTTACTGTCATCCTGCCACATAGCCTTACAGAGGCCATTTCTTCTGGAGGCCAGACTGATGCATGTTGCTTTTCCTCTTGAGGCTGAGAAGAGGCCTGGGGAGAAAGCATTAGTTATTCCATACTTCCATTGCCACAGGTAGAACAAGAGGGCAGAGACCAAGGTCATTCTTCTAGACACCACGAAACTACCAGCCCAAAGGAAGGCTCCCGTGGTCTCTGAGGCCCCCTCCTCATCTTGTCGACCTTGCTTCCTTGGGGGTCTGTTTCAGTGTAGTGTTCAGACCCCACAGGAGCATTTTTGAGGTTGTGATAAAGTGACAGAGTTGGAGTGACTGCTTCCTTTTCTAGGCATTCTAGAAGAGGATGGAGAGGAGTCGTCAGGACAGAGGTGAGTGATGAAGGCCTTTGAGAGGAAATGGAGGCCAGGAATAAGGCTTTGGGCCTGCTTTATAAAAACCAAAGAAAAGACAGACGTTTGCAAGGTTCTGAGAATGACATGAAAACACCTCAAACCAGGTTTAGTCAAAACCTTCCACTGTCAAGTAGATTTGCTGCCGGGATATTATACCAAGGGAGTTGGATACCTCAGCTCTTACCCTCATAAAAATGACAGCAAGGCCATTACCACTATTTGACATGGGAAGACACTGAAGCTTGAGGACATTGAGCTACTTGCTTCAGTCCCAGGCTAGAAAGAGGTAAATCCAAAATTTAAGTCAAGCGTGTCTGATAAAACATGGTTTGCATATTTGTCCTACAGAATGTTCCAGAATTAAACCACTTCAATTTGGGGGGCGCGGGGGGAAAGTCCCCATCTTATCACAGCCTCTCCAGAAACTACCAAGTCTGAGTAAAGTGAGGCTGGGATACAATTCTCAAGAGCGTGTCAACTGAGATCCTCCCCCTTAGTCCTCCTCACAGAAGATCTAGCGTGGGACCCTGGAGATGGCTGAGAGAGATGAATCAGGAAGGTCAGTTTCAAGTGATGGGATTCCCTTGCCCGCGTCGGTGAATGGCAGTGGGTGGGGAGTCACGGTGGGCAGTAGTTTCACCTCAGGGGTGCCAGCCGCCGCTTGGTCGTCCATCATTCCACTGTCAGCAGTTACCCAGGCCACTGCTGCTCACGGGCTCGCAAGCCTCTTTCCAGGTCTTCAAACAACAAAATCTTCCTTCTTGCTTTGACTTCAGAACAGGTCCACTGGGAGGTGTGCACCTGTTCGACTTCTGTGAGCCCCATCCCCTAAGTGAGCCAATTAAGAGTTTGTGCTCTTGGAAGTTTTTCTGTGTCCCGGCTGGCCAGTGGTCGGGACTAATTTCTCCTACTTGTGTCCCCCAAGTAAACACACAGAGGCTTATATTAATTACAAACTGTATGGCCATTAGCTCAGGCTTTTTATTCACTAGTTCTTACACTTAAATTAACCCATAATTCTTATCTGTATTCAGCCATGTGGCTTGGTACCTTTTCTCAGTTCTGCCTTGTCATCTTGCTTCCTCTGTGTCTGGCTGGTGACTCCTGACTCAGCCCTTCCTCTTCCCAGAATTCTCCTTGTCTGCTTATCCCCCCCTATACTTCCTGCCTGGCTACTGGCCAATCAGCACTTTATTTATCACCAATCAGAGCAACACACATTCACAGCATACAGAATGACATCCCACAGCACTTCCCCTTTTTCTGTCGAGTCAAAAAGGAAGGTTTTAACTTTAACGTGGCAAAACTACATATAATAGAACAGTTATCAAGCAATCCTGCTGCTTGTTTCTTGAGTGTAGGATTTTTGAGGCTGTGTCTCCTCATCTCTTCCTCTGTCTCTATTACTGACATAAATTGCCATCCAGATATTAGAGTATGAGGCCCAGAAGACAAGGGAGAAGATAAGGGCTGCAGGAATGAAGCAGTTTGAGTTGGAGGAAAATGTGATTAAAGCAGTACCTACCCTTCACTGTTGGACGGAATAATAGAACCCCCCATAGCTCTTCCAAAAGGGGCTGCTGAGCACAGGGAGTTGGCTAGCCCTATTTTAGAAAGGAGGCACTGCCGAGAGTGGTGAAAGAGAGTGCAAAGTAACACAGCTAATAATTCTGTGAAGGAGCTCCCACCAGCGGGCCGGGAGTACATAGCAGTGGGTAGAGCTATAAGGTCAAAGGACACCAGCGCAGAGCTGGGACTCAGACCTTTGAGGAAGGGTGTGATGGCTTGAATAGAATGGCCCCCATAGACTCATGTGTTTGAATGCTTGACCCACAGAGAGTGGCACTATTAGGAAGTGTGGTCTTGCTGGAGTAGGTGTAGATCCGTTGGAGGAAGTATGTCATTGGGGAGGTGGGCTTTGAGGTCTCCTATGCTCAAGATATGCCTAGTGTGACAGTCTCCTTCTGCTGCCCACAAATCAAGATGTAGAACTCTCAGCTCCTTCTCCAAAACCATGTCTGCCTGCATGCCACCATGCTTCCCACCATGACAATAATGGACTAAAACCTCTGAAACTGTAAGCCAGCCCCAATTAGATGTTTTTCCTTTATAAGAGTTGCCATGGTCATGGTGTCTCTTCATAATAATAGAAAACCCTAAGACAAGGGGCCACCACTCAGCTGGTGCAGATGCCTCAGTAGCTAAGAGGGAGTCCAGTGGGGTGAGCTGTCATAAGGCTGTACACATCCAGACTTTGGGGGAGATTGGAACTTCCATGTTGAGGGACTATTGTTGGGGCAATATGCATCAGTATGAAAGGCAGGAGATGTTGATTCCCTCACTTTCTACCTTGCAGTTTCTTTCTCGTATCCTCTATTGATGGATTTGATTACAGAACCATTTGGCAAAGGCAAAATGTGGTTTGCAGAGCCTTAGCCCCTGAACCACAGAGAGACAATATCTTAAAAGTTGGTTTATAGGGTGAATAATTAAGTACGGTTGCCAGTGTCATAAGTCCTTAAATAGAGCTTCAGACACAGTGTTTGAAGAGAATCGCAGTAGACTGTCTTCAGTGAAGTGTTTCTTCATTCTATCTGTGGTACTTTTACTGATGGTGGGGATGGTGGTAGTGGTGGTGGTGGTGGTGGTGGTATGTGTGTGTTCACACCTATGTGTGTGTGTGTGTGTGTGTGTGTGTTTAAGGATTAGGATGAGGGCCCTTTTCACATCTGTAGACATCTACTCCACCATGTTTGGAATAAACACTATGGCTGTCCTCTGAGTTGTTAATGAGACCCCAAAATAAATGTTTTCCTTCAGATTACACCTTGTAATTTATGATTCAGTCCCAGAAAGGAAACTGTACTGGATTTGGGATATGGGGAAAGAAGAGGGTGTGCTCAAAGACACCTCCCCGGGGGCAGGAGTTGGAAGGAGCTGAAATAAGAACACATTTAATTGCTGGTAAGCCTGGTGATGTTTCATGTCTCAAAGCTAATGGCTTACATTTTTCTCAGCTGCTCCCACAGTTCCAGGAAGGCAGGCTGCTCTCAGCCCAGAAAGCTAACTGAACTTCACATAACACCTGGGAACATCAGAGGCTGTGTGTGGGGAAGTGATGATGGGGCCATTTGCAGGTTGAAGTTAGCGCCTGGAAATAGTTCATCATCCTCTCAGCATGCAGAGCTGCTGGGAGCTAAATGGATGGTGATTGTGCAGGAGAGTTAAATGGGAGCCAAGTAAACAGCACGTGAAAGGCCTCATGATTATTGAATGAATTAGAACCATGTTGCAACTGTGTTTCTTGCCCGGGTCCCTTAAGCTTAGGTTGCATTGAAGCTCCTGAGAAGAACAAAGTGTGAAACTGCAAGTGCAGTGTTTGGTGCCCTCCTGCAAGTGCAGAAATAGGTACGTGCTAATCTCAGAAGCGACACTACCCACTGTCAGTGCAGTCTTCTGATACTCAAGGATCCAGGGTAACATTATCCACTGGCAGTGCAGTCTTCTGATACTCAAGCATCAAGGGTAACACTATCCACTGGCAGTACAGTCTTCTGATACACAAGGCATCCAGAACATGGAAGAACTACAATAGCTTAAAATTTTTCCAAGGGCTTGGGTGTTGGTCTCATTTCTGCAGGATTACTGCTAGCAGTACTGAAGGGTTAATATGATTTTATGAATACTTATGCCCATTTATCAGATATGTAATAAGGCCCTGGCTCTGGTATTCAATGAATTTCTATTTCAACCTGTTTTCTACTACTTACTGTGTGTATGAGGTTGAGTAGTTTTCTGAACCTCAGTTTCTTGATCTTTAAGGGAGACTAATAATACTCTTCTGCTATTGTTAATGAAACTTTATTGAGCATCCCTTATCTAAGCTGCCTGCCAACACCAAAGCTGAAAAGGGATAGGAATTAGATACAGTTCCCACAATCAAAGAGTCTAAAACCTATAGAAAAAAGGTATTTAGAAATTTGTATGTAATTGGACATTTCTCTCCCACCAGCCTGTTCCCAAATAACCACTCTGAGGCTTATCTTAATTGTTAATGCTCAGCCAATAGTTCAGGCTTATTACTAACTAGCTCTTATATTTTGAGTTAACCCATTTACTCTCTGCCACATGGCGGTACCTTTATTAGCATGGCATGTTCATCTCCTGCTCCCTCTGTGTCTGGCTCCTCTCTCTGTTCTTCTCCTTCCCATCATCCTTAGTTTGGTTGCCCCATTTATACTTCCTGTCTGGCTACTGGCCAATCAGCATTTTGTTAAACCATTTGGAGTGACAAATCTTTGCAGTGTATAAGAGGATTATTCCACAGCACCAGTGTTTGGGGGAAAATGACCCAACTCTGATGGCTGTGTGTGGACTTATTCTCGAAGGCCTTAAACAATGATGGGAATACCAGGCCCTTAGCAGACCCTATAGAAAGTACCGAAGTCAGAGTGTCAGTGTGGGCATCCATGACTTTAGGCAGGGGCAGGGGGAGCAGGGGTGTAGGGTCAGCCACTGCTTTCTGTGCAAACTACTCAGCCTTAGAAATCACAGGCTAGATCATAAGGCAGGCCACTCTCTCTGCAACTCCTGACTTGTATAAATGATGCATGATATTGAGTTAGTGACAGAGGCTCTTTTAGACATCATTAATGAAATGTGAATTTGTGTCGAATCGTCAACTTCTTGCTCCTAAATGACAATCCATTTCTCCCTGGAATAGATGGTTGAGGGCTAGAGATGTAGCTCAGTAGTAGAGTGCTTTCCCAGCACTACCAGAAAAGGCGAAATAATATTTTTGAAGTTCATATATGAAACACATTGGTTTCAGTGCTGTTGGAAGGAGGAGGAGCAAGCAACAGAAGTAACTTGTCATTTGGTCTGGGAACGGAGCAGGTGGACCTCCTCTGGGCCTGTGGCAGGGCCTGATGGGCCCCTCCTCACTCTTGACAAGCAGGCTTTCAGGATCTACTGTGAAGAGAAACAGGGTGGCCCTGGGTATAAAAGGCCCCTTGAAAGATTTAAATGTGCTCCCTTGTAGAAGATGAAGGCTGGCAGGGCCCTGGAGGCCACAGAGGAAATAGCTGCGTGCTTCTAAGATTGAATCCATCTTGAGGTTATTTTTGGGGACCATCTATAGCTTGGTAAAAAGAAATAAAAAGGCTGTCAATGAAGGGAATTAATACATTTTTTTTCTATCCTGTAACAGAATGTTAAATCTCAGCAAACGTATTTGTGTACCTGACTGGGATCTTGTGGAGTCTCTGGTTCTTGACTGTCCATGTCCATCCCTCCTCACTAAGCCCCTTACAAAATTTGTGAGCACTCTTGGGGTTGACAGGCAACTACTCATCTCATTCACTTTGTTGTAGAAAAAGGATAAACCACCTGAAAAAAAAAATCCTATGAAGTAACACTGGCAACAGAAGACCATGGCTTTTAGGTATAAATTTTCTTTTTCACATAAACAGTTTTTTTCTTATATATACTTTGCTATTTTTGTTTGACATGTGCAAACAGATGAAAGAAAGCTTAATCTCAAGTGTTTTGTTTTTTTTTAAAGCCACTAAATGGTTTATATTTTAGTGAGCTAGTAAAATCCAGAAGTTTTCCTTATGGATAAAGTCTTTTTCCATGCAGCATTTCCAGAAAAAACAAAACCAGAGGAATCATTTTCCCAGTCTTCTTTCAAGATTGATCTGGCTCATGGGAAGGGAGAGCCTTGTGTGAGGTGTCTAGTTAATTCAGCCATGCTCACAGGGGCCTGCTGTAAGATACCACAGAACCCATGGTGTAGGAACAACAAGCCACAACACCTTACACGGGGGCTTCCTAATCTTAAACTAGAAATGAGAACTTAGTGGAGAGCTAGGCAAGGTGGGGCACACCTGGAATCCTAATGCTTTGCAGTTTCGAGAATGGAGAATTCAAGGCCAGCCTGGGCTACATAGCCAGATCATGTCCAAAAAAAACAAAACAAAACATAAAATCATTTATAAAAGTCACACCAGACAAAATACCTACAATCCTTTGGAGTGGGCTCACCAAGAAGGTTCCCTGATCACAAACACACTCAGCAGCAAGTTCACCCAGGAAATGGACAGAACCATGGTGCAAGTCAGGTTCCAGGATGATCCAACAGCATGTTACATGGCTTTACCATATTCTCCCATAGCCAGATCTTGAATCTGTTTGCATACGTTTTTATTTATACTATTTTAGAATCCAGGAAGAAGCCATGATCATATACTTGAATTTTAATTTTAAAAGTTTTAAAAGTGTTTGAAAAGGAGATGCTTTCTGAAGGAGAATGTTATCTCTTTTACTAAGAAGAAGGAACCTGGTCTGTCGCTGTCCATCTCGGGTGTCTGGTTGGAACAGGGTCTTCCCAGGAAGTGCACTGTTCCTGACTTCTGGCCTGATCATTTTCTTGGCTCTTCTTCGGAATTGTCTTTATTTTCCTGTCCAGAATGGCCAGTCATCTCTCGTTCATTCCCTGAATTAGTTTCTTTTCCTTCAAATTTCTTCTGCTTGGATTTCCTTATTTATTTTGTGTGTGTGTGTGGGTGGGTAGGTGAGTGGGGGGGTGGGGGGAGGGATGGGTGACTGCTCACCAGTGTAGAAGTCAGAGAGTGACATTGGGTATCCTCCTCTACTGCTTTTCCCTGTATTTTTAGAGAAGGCAGGGTATCTCAATCTGCAGCTTGCCATTTCAGCTAGGCTGGCTGGT
Organism: Peromyscus aztecus; assembly: GCA_902168405.1. NCBI lineage: Eukaryota > Metazoa > Chordata > Mammalia > Rodentia > Cricetidae > Peromyscus > Peromyscus aztecus. The sequence goes on from CABHPQ010175460.1 coordinate 35,404, forward strand.
AAGCAAGCCTTCAGGATCTGTGAATCTCCAATCCCCATTGAAGGAGTTACACATACTCACTGCCGTACCTGACTTTTATGTGGGGTGCTAGTTATATGAACTCACATCTGCATGCTTGTGAAGCTCCTGCAGTTCCTTACTATAGATTACCTGGTCTGCATATTTGTTCTAACATGTTTTTTTGCCCAGGTAAAGGATGTAAAAGATTGGAGAATGGAACAAGGATAGAATGGTAACAACAGATCAATAGGTATAATTACTTATTATGTTATTAAAAGAAGGATTATTCAAGCTATTATATGATGGTCAGTGAAAGTCATCTGAATGCACATCAGTTGTTGAAGAGTTTAATGAAGAAAGACTTAACAGATGGATTGGTTGGAAAGATGACTACATGATTTTTTTTTCTTTCAGTTTAAAAAATGGTAAATTGCTGGGCATGGTGGCACATGCCCAAAGTTTAGTATGTAGGAGACTGAAACAGGATGATTCAGCTGGATTTGAGGCCAGCCCTGGCTACATAGTAAGTTCTAGGTGAGCCTGGGATACAAATTAAGACTCTGTTTCAAAACAAAAACCAAAAATCAAAATGCAACCAAACAAAAAACCCTAGAACAACGAAAAAACAAACCAAACAAAAAAAGGAAAAGGTAACTTGTAGGTTGATATGTATAACACATAACAGAGAAAGTGTAAAAGGAACCTTTCTGTGTGCTGTCTTCTATTGCATAAATTACTGTGAGCACAGGTAATGGTTTGAAAAGATGCATACCACATTTTGTGCTGGTGAGGCCTGAGGACAGGTAGAAACCTGAGAAGATGAGGAACTTAAAAATTCACCTCCATATTTTTTTATTGGTTAAAATAAATGTCAATCACCTTTGCAATAAAAAATCCAATCAAATTTAAAAGAAAGATGTTAACGATTTTATGTCCTTGAGATACCTAATGGATAGTTAGTTATTCCTATGGGAAAGCACTGCACTGCTCTTAAATTATAATAATCCTAAGAACTCTATAAGCACAAATCTATCTACTTTACAAGTGAGGAAGTGAAATAATTAGACAAACAGAAATTATTTCATCATCTATCCAAACATCTGGAAACCAGAGATTTTATAGAGATGATTTAGGTGGAGGTGCTAACAGACACAGAGTGGTTATTCTCAAAACATAACTTTAATGTGTTACATCCCCACAATGGAATATTATTTGGCCTTAAAAAGCCATGTAGTACTGACACACACCGCAGTGCAGACACATGCTGTAATACAGCTGAACTTTGAACATAATGTTAAGAGAAAAAAGCCGGTCATCAAAGACAATACACTATATAACGCCATTTGCCCATGGTTTAAAGCAGACAGATCTGTAGAGACAGAAAGTAGAATAGTGTTTGTTTAGGGCTACAGAGCAAGAGGATTGGGAAATGACTATGAATGGGACACAATGCTCAAAAGTGAGAATATGCTAAAAATGGTTGTACAGCCCAGTGAGCATATTAAACTCAGTGGATAATAACTACATATGGGTTTATTGTATAGTATGTAAATATAATATTTAAATATAGTACTTAAATTTAAATTGTATAGTATGTAAATTACCCCGTGAAGGAAAAATCAGGAACAAAACAGACTTGTGCACCCTTTGCTAGATTTCTCCTGATTCTCCTGGAATGAAGGACTCACTCTGGGCCCCTTCTGATTTGACAGCAATTCAAAGGACCTGAAGATATTGTGTCAGTGGTATAAATGCTCTCGAGGCGTTTCTTTTTCTGTAGTATAGAATGTCAAGTTACCGAAGCTCATGCAGGTATCACAAGGAAAGCATTCCCACGCCGCTATCCAAAGCTGTCTTCCTGTAGGGCTCCTTCCGTCACTAGGGGTTGATTTCACTTGATGGGCTTTTCAGATCTCTCCTCAGCCCTCCTGTGAGAAGTTGTGGCCTGGTGGTTATTATTAATTCTTTATAAATACACACACACATATACTTTATATAATATCTATAAAGAATATATATTATATAAGGAGTACTATAGATAATTATATAATATATTATATAATATATAAAGAATATATATAATCAATGACTATAAATAAGTTGGGTTTCAGAAATAGTATTTTATAAACCTTTTATTTTTTTTCATTTTCTTCTTTCTCTGACTCCTTAGCCCAGGCTCAACTATTAGGTTAGTTGCCCTAATATAAACAATAGCTACTGTGCTTTATAGCTATGCTACAGTTTATTTTAAAAATTAAAAATAAAGTATTACTAACAACTGTTATTATTTCTCTCCAAAGCTTTCTGTTACCATTTGGGCTATGATGAGTCACCCTGCAACTACTGGGATAATAGAAATAATAAAAACTTCAGTATGTTAATAAGGGAGGCTTGTAAAAAGCACCCAACAAATATTTATCGAGTGCAGATTGTGTTTGTGACACTGGAATATTTATGGGAGCTAGAAAGCCTGTTAGGAACTCAAGCTCTTTTAGGGAAGAAAAGTCATGAAGAGCCATGTGACTGAATGAGAATGCATGTGTAAGAGTTAGCAATAAATACTCCAAATGCTAGAATTGCTGATTGTTTCAAGTGTACGAAGAATCTCTGTTAATTCATTTACCGGACAACTATTTATTCAGCATCTCTCACGAGTAAGTTCTTGCAGGTGAAATGGACAGTTCTTACTTTCTAGGAAGTAAGGTAGAAGTCCCTGAGTCACAGGGAGAGGACCATCTAGTGGGGAGATGGGAAAGGATTCAATAACTATGTAGGCAGGGCGATAGCATCACACTTAAATCCAGGCATTATGTCTCCTGTTATAATCCCCCTCTCTCAGGCTCCATCTTAGTCCTTATAGATCAAGGATTCAAGGATGCTTATGGCTTATATTAGACTTGAAGGGGAGATGGGATCACAAATTTTGCTTTATAGGGAAGAATATATTTTGAAGAAGCAATTTGGTCTTTGTTTTTAATGAAGATTCAGAGTAGGCAAGGATATAAAAGGTCAGTAGGATCCTATGAAATAGAAGAGAGTATTTGAACAAAAGAGTATTAGGACATATGGGGATGTTTAGAAAGTGAGCATTGGACTGGTGATTTAGGGGACGTAGGGTTCTGTCAATCACAGGAATGGTTGCAGATGCACAAGTCAGATGAGCTGGGGAGTCCAGCAGGTTTAAGAATGTGTGACAGGGGGTGGGGGACCTGAGTTATCTCAGAAGAAGGTGCAGGTTCTGATGGAGACAGTGAAGACGTACCTTCATCCACACCAGGTGTCAGTGGATCACAGGGAGGTTGACGGGGTCAGGGAAACACAGCAAGTGGCACAGCTAAATGGTTTGTGTTTCCAAGGGAAAGGGTTTCATTGAGAGCAGAAAGACCAATGGTGGGCTGGAAGAAAGACTACTGGGACCCTCTGCCTACCAGGATCTCCTGGAGATGGCCATGCAGGATCTAGGACTAGCATTTTACGATGTGAGTCCTTTGTGATGGAGGCATTTGTATGCAAGAAATTTCTATAAAAATCATAAATAAGAAGTAAAAGGTAGATGAACTTTAGGGATTAGGCCTTCGGAAAATCATGGGTGGGGGGACTAGAGCAGAATGAGGCGATATTCTGACAACAGTTTTGAATTTTAGGTTGTGGCAAGTGAGGGGGATGAGCAATTTCAATCTGTTTTATGGTTCTGAAATATTCATAATTCTGTCACAAAGTGATAATATATAATCATGGCATTTCAGAATGGAATTTTGTAACAAAAATTTTAATACTAAAACAAGTAATTGGGTTTAATTTTTTTTAGCCAGCTCCACTTATCTCTGTGTACCCATGCAGGAGCTCCTCAAAAAACAATGCAGGTTCAGAAATGGGATCATAATTTTTTTTCTTCTGTAAAAAATAGGATACAGAGCATTCTAAGAAAGACTATCATCAAGAATGAAAGCATGCTGGTATAAAACTGTGTGGGTACCCCGGCCAGCAGGGTCTTCAACGGGGACCTGAAGGGAGGGCCGGCGAATGAGGGCGGCAAGAGACACAAAGAATGAGAGCAAGACAGGATGTCTGATCAAGCTCCAAAATTTCATTTTCCTCTTAAGGCATATATTGGTGGGGGGCGGGGAGGGAGAGTGCAAGCAGGGAGGGGACTTTCTTAATCATGGGTTGTTCAGCCAACAGGGTATGTTGCTATGGGGATTATCTATTCCTGCCTAACTGCCTAGCTGCAGTATGGTCACCTGATTTCTGAGAAGAGGTTCTGGTATTTCTGTGAAAAGGTTCTGGTGCTACGGAGACTTAAGCAAGGCCTAGATCTAGGAAATATGGCGGCATGTATGTCAAGAGTCGCTTAGGCTTATGGCTCCCGTCATGTGGGAGTTGGAAGACTAATTAGAATGTGGGGCTTAGAGGTCAAAAAGGAGAAGTCCTGAACAGTCGATGGTATCTGATTTGGAAAGGGTCTTGAATCTAGGAATTTGGTTTTATTTTACAGAAGAAATGGGGATGTGACATGGTCACATTTCTTAGTTTAAAAATGTCAACAAATCTATGCTGATACAGTTAACTTTCACTGTCAGTTTGACTGGGGTTTAGAACTGCCATAGGGACACACCGATGGGTGTATCTATGAGGGTGTTTCGAGGGAAGTTTAACTGAGGAAGGAAGACCCCAATGTGGACAGCATTACACCATGGGATTGGTCCTGGATTGAATAAAAAGTGAGCTGAGACCTTTTATTATCTACTCCCTGATGTGAATGAAGTGTGATCAGCCCCCTCCTTACTGTTGCCACGCTTTCCCCACTGTGATGGATGTACCTTCCCTTCATGAACCAATCAAAATGCTTTTTTCCCCATAAGTTATGCTTAGTTACTTTTCTACTGCTCTGAAGAGGCACCATGACCAAAGAAACTTATAGAAGAAACAGTTTACTTGGACTTACAGTTCCAGAGGGTTAGAGACCATGACCATGATGGTAGGGAAGCAGGAAGGCATGGGGCTGGAGCAGTAACTGAGAACTGTCATTGTTATCTGTAAGTTGGAGGGGAAGAATCAGGTGGGAATGGTATGGGATTTTGATACCTCAGAACCCACCCCTGGTAACACACCTCCACCAGCAAGGTACCTTCTAATCTTCTAATCCTCCCCAAATAGTTCCACCAACTGGAGACCAAACATTCAAGTATATGAGCCTATGGGGGACATTCTTATTCAAATCACCACCATTTTTTTTAGGTATTGTATCACAGTAGTAAGAAAAGTTATGAAAGGGAACAGTGTAGAGAATGAGGCACTATGATAGTAAGCAGACCCATCAAAAGGCTACTGCTGAAAAAATAATTTAAAAGGCTACTGCTGAAACAATAATTTAAAAGGCTACTGCTGAAACAATAATTTAAAAGGCTACTGCTTTTGGCTACCTGGTGCCTACCTGACAGCAAATTTCAGTCTCAGTGGGTGGAATAAAGAATGCACTGTCTACAAATAGTTACTGGGTGGGGTATAATGATATGGAAGGAGGGATTGAAAATACCATTAGGAAAAGTGAAGGGGATTTGGAAATGATTTTAAGGTGGTAACAGGATCAGGTAAGGTTTTGTTTTGTAGTTACAGGGAAATGAAAAAGATATTTTGAAAGAAGAAATTGCCGTAGCACAAAGTGTAGAATGCTGTCTGCAGGGAGAGGGAGAGAATCATTCAATTTTTTAGCATGGGTTCTTAATCTTTTTATTTTCTTCTCTATTTTTGTTCCAAGGATGTGTTTGATAGTTTGATGAAGCCCACAAAAATTCTCAGAATAATATTTTAGATATAAAAATCGAAACAATAGGATGACAAGAGAAACCAATTTTATTGAAATAAAGTCACCAGCAAAATAAAAAAACCTATGGTTTAGAATTTCATTATCAATATAATAAAATAAAAAGGTTTGCCAGTGGTCTAATAGTATTTCCTTTTTTTTTTTTTTAAAGGAAAAACATTTAGTTGAGGTGGCTTTCATTTTCAGAGATTTAGGCCATTATCGTCACAGTATGACATTGTGGCACACAGGCAGACATGGTGCTGGAGCTGAGAGTCTTACATCTTGATAGGCAGACAACAGGAAGTGGTCTCAAGCACTGGGCATGGCTTGAGCATACTTGAGACCTCAAAGCTTGCCTCTACAGTGACATACTTTATTCAACAAGGCCATACCGATTCCAACAAAGCCAAACCTCCCAATAGTGCCATTCCCTATGAACTTATGGAGGCCAATTACATTCAAACTACCACATTCCACTCCCTAGCCCCCATCAGCTTGTAACAATGTCATAATGCAAAATGAATTTAGTTCAACTTCCAAAGTCCCCATAGCCAGTCATAGTCTCAACAATGTTTAAGAGTCCAAAGTTCAGAGTCTCTTCTGAGATTCATGCAATCTCTTAACTGTAATCCCCTATAAAATAAAAATAAAAAAGCAGATTATATACTTCCAATATATAATGGTACAGGATATACATCACCATTCCAAAACATAGGGAAGGGAGCATAGTGAGGTAATACTGTACGTAAGCAAGACCAAAAACCAACTGGGCAAACTCCAAACTCTACATCACCATGTCTGATGTCAAAATGCTCTTCAGATCTCCAACTCCTTTCCTCTTTGTTGACTGTAATATACTTCTTTCTCTTGGACTAGTTCTACTCCTTGTTAGCATCTCTCCTCAGCAGGCATCCCATGGTTCTAGTATCTCTAATATCTTGGGGTCTCCGAGGCAGTCCAGACTTCTCTTTTACAGCTTCACATAATGGCCTCTCTGGGCCTCTGTTTAAGGATACCCCTGACACATGCCTGGCCTTAGTGGCTTTCCTTAGTCACAGAGGAATATTCTGACATAACCCCTTCCTTTTATCCTTGACTCTAAAGCCAGAACCATTTGGCCAAAGCTGCCAAGTTCTGCTGCTTGGTGGGGCTGGAACATGGCCTCCTTGTTCAATTACATCTTCAGCAGCTTTCTGTTGTCCATGTTATCCTTCACCGCTTGACTATCCTTGAACTTGCTCAGTGGACCAGTCTGGCCTCAAACTCACAGAGAGCCACCTGCATCTGCCTCCTGAGTGCTGGGATTAAAGTTGTGAGCTACCACTGCCCTGCTGCCTTGCTCTAAGGTTTTCTTTTCACAAGTTGGAAACTTAGCTGGGTGGGACCTTGCCCTGAGGTCACCACTCCCTTTAGTCGATGTCCTAATCTGTCTATCTCCTTGAACATAGGACTTAGCTCTATTCCATTTCCTGGTGCTCCTTTTCTCCTCAATTTGCTCCTTTTCATTATAAATCTTTGGAAGTATAAACACTAGTAATCCCACAACAGAGTCTATAGTGGGCTGTTTTGAGATTTCCTCTGCCATTGGAATTAATCCAAGACTCTTCACTTTAGCCTCAGGCAGACTCTTTGGACAAGGGCAAAAACCAGCCACTTTCTTTACCAAAATATCACAAGAACGATCTCTAGGCAACAAATGAAAATTCTTCTCCTCTGAAACCTCCTGAGCCAACCTCTATCCACAGTGTGAGTCATACTCAGCACCACTGTCTTCCATGCTCCTACCAGTAAGGCCCAATAAGCAGTGCTTAAAGCATTCCACTGCTTTCTTAACCCAAACTCTCCCAAAGTCCAAATTTCTCCAAACAAAAACATGGTCAGGCCAATTGCAGCAATACCTTAGTCCCTGGTACCAACTTCTGTCTTAGGGTTTTTATTTCTGTGAAGAAACACCATGTTCATGGCAATTTGTATAAAGAAAAAAATCTTATAATTGGCGTGGCTTACATTTTCAGAGGTTCAGTACATTCTCATCATGATGCAACATGGTTGTGTGCAGGCAGACATAGTGTTGGAGCTGAGAGTCCTACATCTTGATAGGCAGGCAACAGGAAGTAGTCTCCTATTAATATTTCTTACCTTGATGAGGAGTTTATATGATATTTTGAGATATCTGCAACAACTGTAATGTGCTTTAAAAATATTTGGGACAAAAACATTTTGTCAATTGGTGTCAAAATTATTAGTACTTCTAGTATTGTGGTTTATGCATACAGTTGTCACTGAACAAAGTACAAAGTTTGAGTGCTTACCAAAAACAGTGAATGTTTTCATGTCCAAAATCATGTATTCAGAACATTATCTACAGAGGCTTTGGAACCATAGACAAGAGTTAAACATCCTTTTAGAGAATGGCCCTCAGCAGAGTATCATGCCATCATGTTGCTGTAGGTTGAGAACTCTCCCAGGGATCTCAGATCAAATTGACTTATTCAAATTTGGAAGGGACTAGATAGCTGGAATAGGCTCAGACCATTTATCAAGTGTTTCAGTTCTGCGCATGCTTGTGTTTGCCTTCCATGGCTTATGGGACTTCCTGATGACTTTTTCAGAACAAGGAGAGTATGGCTCCCAAGTCACAGAAGAGCCTTAAGTGCAAGGTGTAGAGCTGAAATCTGGATAGTATGGTGGTCAGTAGACAATGTGCCCATTTTCTATCTTCCAGGGCAGTAGAAATTCTACCACCTATCCTACCATGGCTGTTCCCTGATCTTTTTGTTTGGAGCTATTTCCCTGGCATTAGTTGGAGAGATCTTGGAAGAACACAAAGGGAACACTGAGCAGTAAGACGCTAGAAAGGATGCATTCTGAATGCTCCAACTTCTGCACTGAGATTTCTCCCCAGTGACTTGAGCTTAGTCTAAATGACCAACTTTTGGTTTGGGACTATGACAAAATCTGCATGTGTGGTTGCTTACTGAGAATAAGGGCACATTTTCTTTCTAAGAGTGATGTAGGGACAGGTCTTTACACATATGGCTCAGGTCACAGTTTGACCACATAGCATGTGATGCATTGGCTACCCAGAGTTCTAGAATTAGGGAGAAAATAAACTTTATATAGTCCCATGGCTTGGCCACATTCTCCGTTCTTAAGAACTGGGAGTCCTGGTGCTGTGTTTAGCATCATGCTTATGAAATTTGTTCTTTATTCAATTTGTGACTGCTGTTCTATGTGTCCCTCTGGTCTCTGAGGACACTGATGTGGCCTTGAGCTCAAAGTTCTCAGTGCATCCTAGCTACATTGCATTATGGGTCCTATAACTCTCCATCAGATCCCCATACTCCCAGAAAATGTCAACAGTACAGCTCACTGCACAGAGGAGTGGTCCTGTAAAGACAGAGAGGAAACATCTGATGTTGCTGCCAGCCATCTGGCTATCTTTGGGGACTTAACATGCATATTAATTTACCCTTTTGTTTATTACCTTTCTAACCCTCAAGCTCTTAGGTGGTGCTAATTGCAGTGTTTGTTAAGCAGGCTTCCCACTGCAATTCATCCTCTCTGTCCCAGCCTGTTGGGCAATTACCAGCACTAACATACTTCTAGCTGAGTGTACCAGCAAGCGAAGTGGGCTGACGGTGTCTGTGTCTCTTGGACGATGATCAATCAGCTTTGCTGGCTCTTCAAAACATGAAGGGGAAATGTATTACAGAAATATTTCATTTTCCCAAGGTTAAATTCAAAGGGGCTTTTAGGAAAGTGCATTGATAGGTTAATACAAAAGATTTTGGTGGGCCATGTCTTCACTGGACTTGTAGGCCAAATAAAACCCCAAGATAAGTAAAGTTGGCCTGTCTTGAATGGCTCTAGTCACCATTTTGCAAAATTAGTATATTCAAAGACCACATGGCCAATAAATATCCCTTTGCTGCTTACCAAAGATATGAACAAGCTAGATCAACAGTCTGGGTGTGACAAGGCACCTGTGTTTACTCTGACTTCTTTTGCTTCCTCTTATAACACATGAACTATCAACTGCAGATGCAAATAATGTCTGATTCTACAAGGCACTGAGTCAAGGCAAGAGGGAGTGGCTGGTGAACCGATCACAGCAAGTGCTGAATTGGTCCTAAGTTGTTCTTGTAGCCAGGATGGGAAAACATTTTGCAAATGTGAGGTCTAAAAACATTTCCATCTCAGACAATGGCTTGGTGGAAGATGCAGAGACAGGGTAGACACCGGAACAATAATGATTAAAAGAAGAATTTAGGATAAAGATTTCCTATTTAAAATTCATGATTTTAACTTAGCTGACATTTCAGTCATATATGGTAAAGAAATGTCTGTATGGAACCTTGGTGAGTTTTGACCTCAATCTGTCAGGGTATGGAGCCAAGCAAGGGGAACAAAGAATGGGAAAAGTTAAAGATGTTAGAACTACTCTTGCAGCAGAGCTTGACGTTTCCTCTGGCATCAGCATTTTTAGAGCTATCGAGAGCTTCACGCTTTCATCTGTTTCTATACTAGTGGTTCTCAACTTCCTAATGCTGCGACCCAGTTCCTTATGTGGTGACCCCAACCATAAAATTATTTTCATTGCTACTTCATAAGTATAATTTTGCTACTGTTATGAATCATAATGTAAATATTTGATATTCAGAATATCTGATATGCAACTCCTGTGAAAGGGGTCATGACCCACAGGTTGAGAAACACTATTCTACACAGTATATTTAAATACACATATACTCTGTTTTGTTTGTTATGTCACAGAGATAGTTTGGTAACCATCTAGGTTTATAGTCAATGCAAATTTCTAGGCGCCATAAATAAAACCTGTTGCTTTCCGTACTGTACTTAGTACCTTCATAACTCAGGCTGCCCAGACATGTGCTTGAAGGGAAATTGGGCTGGCACAAAGCTTGCACAGTGACATTACACTGTTTGCACTGTTTTGCAAGGACACGTTCAATAAAAAATTAAAGCAGGAAATATATACACGGACTCATTCTCTAAAACTGGGATTTTTGGAGGTGACTTTTAGAATGGAGGTACACACTGGATTGTCTGATGGCTGGGTGCCATTTTATATTTTGTTTCATAAGTCTCTAGAATTTTTGGTTTACCAATAATCTTCATTAAATGAATCTGGAAATTCAATATGGCATCTTTTAAATGCAGAAAACCTGATACAGGCAGAGGCTCTGTTCAGTAACAGACATCTAGCACTTGCTTATTGCACTGAGGCTGAGATTAATCCTAAAATCTGAGATTTCTCCCTAATGTGAGCATCTTTGTATGGGTACCCCAGGCTTCTTGAACTTGGATAAATTTGTGTCTTTTATGGAATCCATGAGACTTGTGACTCATAACTTCCAAAAATTTGTACCAATAATAATTATTATTATAACTCATAATAATAATAATTATTATTATGTGTGTGCATGGTGTGTTTGTGAGTATACAGAATCACAAGTGTCATGGCATGCATGCAGAGGTCAGAGGAGAACTTTCAGAAATCAATTTTCTCCTTCTGTTATGGGATCCATGGATAGAACTCAGGCCACCAGACTTGTGTGGCAATGGACTCTATCTCTTTCCTGTTTACATATTTCCAAAAACAAAAAACAAAACAAAACAGTTATTTATGTCTTGAATGCAGTTACAAGTGCAGCTTCCGAGTCTCTGTCTCACAGTTCTGACATCTGGACCACCTTGGAGCTGACCTCTTAACAGACCTTTTTATTGTTTCTTTTGATGGGGTTATGTTTTCTGTATGTTGAGCTCTTTGTATTTCATCTTGAAGATTATGAACGATTCCTGTGGAAACTTGGGGTATTACATATTTCCTTGAATGGAGTTAATTTCTTTTGTTAGGACAGGAAATGAACTTAACTGGGGGAAAAACGAAATTTGCCATTTCCAGTAGCTCCAGCTTCTTGGTTTTTTTCATTGTTGGCAGAGATTGTTGGAATCTGCCCACAGATGTGTGGTCAGGGACCTCCCCTCCCTCCCCAGAGCTGCAAAGAGTTGGTTTGCACATTTCTGCTTCTCCACGTCTTCACACCATGCCCTCGTGCCCGCAATACGGAAACTGAAGTCCCACCCTCTTTCTTTCTCTCACGTGGCAGCTGCTCTTTCCATCTCAACTGCTCCTCATCTCCTATGTCTCCAAGGCCTTGAGCTATTATTTTCTTCTTCAGAATTTACGGTTGGTATAGAGTCGTTTGGGGCTTGCGTTTGAGCCTTTCATGACATCCACATGTGGAAGAGGCTCACATTGTTCTGAGTGCTGAGCCTGAAACACTGGGCACTTGTTCTTAGATTTGCTTGCCACACACACTTCTCCTCTGGTGTGTGAAGCAGTTAGGAAGCGTTTTGGTGGTTATTGAAACATGTCATCTTGCCGGGCGGTGGTGGCGCACGCCTTTAATCCCAGCACTCGGGAGGCAGAGGCAGGCGGATCTCTGAGAGTTTGAGGCCAGCCCGGGCTACCAAGTGAGTTCCAGGAAAGGTGCAAAGCTACACAGAGAAACCCTGTCTTGAAAAACCAAAAATAAATAAATAAATAAATAAAATAAAAAATAAAAAAAATAAAAAACAAAACATGCCATCTTGTATTTATTTGACTGTGGGGTTTAAGCTAAGCATTCATCTTTTGCAGACCTTTCTCTGGGGTTTCAATAGTTAAAGTCTCCTAATACACTTCCATTTAAAGCAGAGCAAAACCAGTTACGACAAGAGCAATTGCAATTACCTCTTTGTAACAAAGTTAAGCTCAAGGTTAATATAACAGGCTCATTTGTTTCAAGTTCTAATTGAAAAATTGTCAGTCTATCAAAAGATCTGGGGCAAACTCACGGAGCAGGTCAGGATGCCGCTTGAGCCTCTCACTAGACTGAAAACAGGAGGGAAGTACATTTAATCCCAGTTAAGTAACTTACAAATACAAATATGGTGGAAACCTGTTGAATTCTGTGTTCATGTTAGTGTTTTCTTTCTTTCTTTCTTTCTTTCTTTCTTTCTTTCTTTCTTTCTTTCTTTCTTTCTTTC
>CABHPQ010175461.1:2921-44150 GCA_902168405.1 Peromyscus aztecus
GTGGGAGGGAGTGGGGGATGGGTTGGGAGGGGAGGCTGTGGGGGGAGCTCTTAATTAAAAAAAAAAAAAAAAAGACCTTGGCTGCCCAGTTCATTGTTTTGTGGGATAGGAGGCTAAACATATATTGATCTCCATTTAGCAGAAAAGAGTTTTTTTCTAATGCAAACTTCACTGAATATTTTAGTTTTGCTCTGTTAAATTGACTTCTGAAATTATTGGTTAGTCTGAGTGCTAACTGCTTTGGATTTTTTGGATTCCATTATATTGTTATTGTACTCTGGACTTGTTTTGTAAGTTATTTTTATCTTTACTGGTAGCTATACAGAAATATCAGAAATTTTACAGTAATTTTACTGCTTGTTCCACCTGATATATTTTCATTTCTACTGTGCACAATGAAATTCGGCGCAGCCAATGCATTTCAGGAGTAGTCATTTTGTTCAAACGTAGGGCTTGATGATAGCTGCAACTTTCCTTAGAGATCTTTTTATGTCAGCATAGGTGTGCTCCTTCAGGAGGACCTTGCATTGCTTACTTAGATGGGTGGTATTTTTAAAGAGGCCGCTGACCCTTTGTGTTCAAAGATGTCTGGTTTTAACAAGACATTTACTAATACTGTTTTAATCTGAATTTTCAGAAAACAGTATGTTCAGATGACTTCTGGGAATTATTATGAAGCATAGCTGATCATAAATATTTGTATTTCAGGCTTTTACCTCTAAAACATTTTCAAAGATTCACATTCCAAGGAACATTTAAAAGTATTTCGTTGCATCTTCTCCTGAGATTTAAATCAGTTGAGTATACTCAAATTTCTTACTAATATTTTTGTTCTCCATGGAGAGAATCTCAAACTGTTAATTATAAGCTTACCAACAAAAGCAAACAACAGTTCATCATTACATTTGAAGAAAATCTTTTACATAGATAAATTCAGGATGAAAAACAGAAGACAGAACAGTGAGTTGGCTTTCTAAATGGGTCTTGAATTTGAGAAAGGAAGTGATAAATAGGGAGTAGCCTAATAAATATCTTGGTTCTCGTCAACAGACAGTAATAATCTATGTTATTTCTATTTAGACAAATTTATTTTAAGAGAACAATCTTCAGTGAAAGTGAACTAAGTGATACTTTACTGAAAATATAATTTACAAGAAGGCTGGTAGAAAACCCAGGCAGTCATATTAACTTAAAATAACTCAGTGATTTTTTTTTCTCCTGGGCTATGAGTCTCCTGAACTAGGGAAGAAAATGGTGAGACAGAAATGTTTGAGAGTTATTTACCCATTGCCTTATCAGTATAATCACTTCTTTTGGAAAGAAATACCAGCCATTGCCAGCCAAGACTATTCCATTTCTTTACAATCACAAAGAAGTTTAATTAAGAAACATCAGCATTATTATTTAAAAAGCTAACATTATACTTCTCAAACTGAGTACTCTCTGATAAGGTCAAACTACATATTTATTCAAGAAGCCTGCATTTTTTTAAACTTGTGGAAATTTTCAGGGGAAAAAGGGTAACATAATTGCAGATAAGTTTTGAGAATAATTTTTCTCTCTTTTCTCTTTTTTTGTTCTGCTCTTGATAAGGTCTCTCATAATGAGTTATTATGAAAATAAATAATTGTGGGCAAAGGAGCAGTTTCTTGCCATAGATTAAAAACTGGTTAAGCTTCCAGCAAGGAGAGTCTTCCGCCTGAATGATAGAAGGTTAATGGGAAGATGCCCTGGGGTTGAAGCAGGAGGCAGGACTACTTGATGTATGTATTAATAATTTCACTCAAGATGATGCTGTACTCTAACAGCTACTGTGAAAAATTTGAGGTCTGGACTTTTGGAAATTCAATGCACAGTTCTCTGAGCAAACTTGTCAGCTTGTCCATATTTCTTTGTTTAGAAAGAAAAGTTCCCAAGTTCATATCTTCTAGCTTCAATTTTAATTGTTGAGCACTGTGTCTCCTAGAGGATTGTTATCTATTTTCTTTTGACACAGAAGGCACTGAAATATGAAGTAAAAATGCCATATCTGTCATCAAGTGCAGGACCCGAGTAACCACTCTCCTTTGATGGGATTTAGAAACTCTGGAAATGGTAGTATATTGAGCCAGTGTAAGCGTGGTGAACAGTGATGAGATGTAAGACTCCATCCTACTAATCAAATCCACACACATATTGCTCATTCCCCACCATGCCACATCCCTCAGTAAGCTCTTGTTATTATGGGGAATGGGTTCATGCAATTGAAAGAATAAAAATCTCATGGAAAATATCTTTCAGTTGTGAACATCTCAAAGCAAGAAACACACAGTAGCTTTGTCCATTAGAAAATTGATTTCATTGATTAAAATGCTGTGATGCATCATCAGAAGAGATCAATTGATAGGCTTTAGGCTATGTCTACAAGGTTGCCATCACAAAACATCTTTTAATTGTTAGAAATTACAACAGTGCTAATTTCCTGGTAGCAATTTGGTGCCTACACACAAGGTTGTGTGTGCATACATGACAGGTAATATGTACATGCATGACAGGTAGTGTATATCTGCATGAAGGTAGTATCTACATGTGTCCAGGTAGTGTATGCATAAATGAAAGGTAATGTGTGCACGTATGGAGGTAAAATGTGATATAGGGATGGAAAAATGGTAGGTAAATAAATTTTCAGAGTAGAGATAAGTGGAGACCAAGTGGAATAAAACCAAAGGAGTCATGTTTGCAAGACTTAAAAAAGATTCTTCAAAGACAGAAACACCAGCTGGTGGAAAGAAATCCTGTCTGACCAATGATTGGTTTGCAGATCTTCCAAAGGGTGATAGCATAACTAACAATCATCACGTATGTAGGAACTATAGGAGTAGATTGCAACTGAAAATACTGATTTGTTCCTGGCAGCTTCCATACACATTGTCTTCCATACTGTAAGATTTCAGTCAGAGAGAAATGACCTGATTCCTACGTTTTGAGACGGTTTTACACCTGGTAAAGCAGTTCCTCTTTTTTGTCCCTTTGCTTCTGATTTGCTCACTCCCAGGAAGACTGTGCCTCATTCTATCACGGCTCCACAGCATGTTGGTGGTATGAGGCTTTGCAATGGCTGCCCTTTTATCCAGAAACACTCACTCCACAGTCAACCACACAGCTTCTTGCTTAAATATCATCCCTTCAAAAGAGCATCTGTAGCACTTTGCTTCTTCCTATTCTCATGTGGTCTTCATTTACCATGAACATTCCTTGTGTTCCCTCTCTGTTCTTGATCCAGTTGGGATCTCCTGCTCCCCCAAGTTCTCTTTCCCTCACCCCTCGCCCCTCATTACCCTCACTCAGAGGCCCACAGAAATCTACAAAGATGCCCCCACAATAGACTGCTGGCAATAGTTGAGAAATAGCCTGAACTGACCTACCCTGGTGATAGGATGGTCAAACACCCTAATTGTCGTGCTAGAAACCCCATCCAGTGACTGAGGGAACTGGAGGCAGATATCCATGGTCAGGCCCCGGGTGGAGCTCCGGGAGTCCAATTGGCGAGAAAGAGGAGGGTTTATGTGAGCAAGAGTTGTTGGGACCATGGATGGATGGAATACAGGGACGAGTGGCCAAACGAATGGAAACACATGAACTGTGAACCAATGGCTGAGGGGCCCCCAACTGGATCAGGCCCTCTGAATGGGTGATACAGTTGATTGGCTTGATCTTTTTGGGAGGCATTCAGGCAGTTGGACCGGGTCCTGCGCTCAGTGCATGAATTGGCTGTTTGAAACCTGGGCCTTAGCAGAGACGCTTGGCTCAGCCTGGGAGGAGGGGACTAGACCTGCCTGGACTGAGTGAGTCCACCAGGTTGATTTCAATCCTCAGGAGAGTCTTTGCCCTGGAAGAGATGGAAATGGGGGGTGGGCCGGGGGGAGGGAGGCGGGCGGGAGGGGAGAGAACGGGGAATCTATGGCTGATATGTAAAGTTGAATTATATTGTAAAATAAAATAAAATAAATTTAAAAAAGAGCATCTGTTGTTCTTTGTCTTAGAAATTTGCCTAGTGTCTCCTATAATTTAGACCCCAGAAAGGAAAGGCTATGTATACCCCACCCTATCTTCAGCACCTCAGACAACATTGGGAATCCACAAAGCCTTCAGAAATATATGGGCAGATGAAAATTATTGCATGCAGAATCCCTCTTTGTATAGGAGATGTGTCCCAGGACCCACAGTGGGTACCTGAAACCTCAGATCCTGGCCATCTGTATTTGTTATATTCTAAAAATATGCCTCTTATGAAATTGGATCTATATGATAGATGCAACAAGAGGATAACAACAAATTAATTGACTAATTAATAGTTTAATAAGATTGTAAAGTATAATATACTGCAACAAGATTACATGAATTTAATTTTCCTCTGTTGAAAGAACTTAGATCTCTCTTCACATTTTTAGACAGCCATTTGCCCCAGGTGACTGAAACCATTGAAAAAGGAACCATGGTTAAGGGAGGGCCTCTGTGTTATTATCTGGCTCTCCTTTGGGCTGTGGATTAAAGTCAAGAGGTCTTCCTCAGTAAATACTTAGTGAGATGTGGATTTTGAAAAAGACTCTAACTGAGGAAATAGCAAGGAAAGACCAATATTTGTTCTTTTCTCTTCTGTTGCTCCCCCACACTCCACTTCCTGCTCTACACTCTCCCTTTCAGATTAGCTACACAATCGCTGCAGTTTACTTTGCCACCAGACTTTCACAAAGCGGCACTTACTCACAGCCTTGCTATTTTCACTCTCTTAAACCCACTTAAATAAATTCTAGCAGTGGCACAATTTCAACAAATCCTTGGAATACACTTTCTTCTTCGGCATGTTTGATATTTGCCAGTCATTTCTCCTTCAGCATTCTGTCAGGCTCTGACCTTGAAATCATTATTGCCCTAACATTGGCAGGCTCCAGCTCATTACAGTTTCTCTGCTCCATGGGAGATCTGACTTTGTGAAGTTTTAAATGGGGGAAGGCTGTAATGAACACCATTTAAATGACAAGGCCCCATTAATTTGCTGCAGTATGCAGACGGAAAAATGAAAGTCCCGTCTAAATTTTGTAGGGCTGACCAGTGCAGGAAACGTTTGTCCTGCTACAAAGGTTGCTGGGTCCTGAAGTGTGGTGTAACTGACATAATTGTGTTTCTAGAACACTTGCTGTGCAGTTTGGAAGCGGGTGGGTAAGAAGCAGATGGGTGAGTCATTAGGGTAAGAGTGGGAGAGTGTGGAACAGTAGTCACCACCTACTGAGTTGACTAGAGCCACTGTTGCCACTGAGCTTTGAGCAGGTTCCCCTTGCTGTGTCTGTTGCAACTTAAAAAAAGAAAGAAAGAAAAAAGGAAAGAGAAAGAAAGAAAGGAAAGAAAAGAAAAGGGAAACAAAACAAACTCCTTTGAGCCTTTTGATCACCAGCTCCCCAATCTGGAGGCCAGGAGACCTGACATGGAACCATTTCCTCAGTTGTGTCTAATCGCCCCCAAATAGACTTGATTCCCAGGGCTTGCTTCCTTTTGAGACTTATACCTACTTTGGCACTTTGCGGGGAAAATAGGTCTCTTTGGACCTGAATAATTGCTAGAGATAATCTCTTTATATTAAGGAGACTGTGTTATTTCCTGTCCAAAGAAAGATGCTTTTGAAACTAAAAGGGGTTAACTGAAAATAATTACAGTTTTATATATAGATATATAGGCTAAAATTTGTTTTATTATATTCATAGTTTCAAAAATTCTAGGAGATTATTTACATAGTAAAGTCACTTTTAATAATTAAACTAACATGCCAATATTTACTAAAGCAAATATAAAGTTCTTAGTAATGACGCTAGCATTAAAATAATAACCAATAAGGATTCTTGGTAAATGTTCACAAACCTTTATCTTTGTGACAGTGTTGGCTTTAATAATACACTGTTAATATTTTTCTGATAAATTAATTTCTTACAATATTTAAATTAAAATGATTTCATTCATCTGAAAAGGTGCATTTATCTCATTAATATCTTGATATTGGAATTTTAATTTGATTTATAATGTTCTATCTTGAGAAAGTGTTTTTCTGTAGCTGCCATTAGAACCTGTGAAGTGAGATCAAACTGTGCTAAGCGGGTGGAGATCCTATTTTGTTTGACATGTAGAAGTGTGACTACCCATGTTCTATGCATACTGTTTTTCTCTATTTCATTCTAAGCATCTTCCTTTGAAATAAATTTCCAAGTTCAAAGCTTTTTCAGATAGTGCATAATTCTCAATTTCAATATTGTGCCCATTTAGAATACAATTGATTTCAATCAAAATACCATCTCAACACAAATATTTTTCTCAGAATTTAGAAATTCTCTAGTGTCTTAGTTGTGAACCTCACAAGCCATACTTTTAATTTTAGTATACATATATAAATTAATCATTCAATTTTCAAGACTCTGCTCTTGGTTTGAAACAAATTTCCTTTTCTTTATTTATTTTTATTGTAGTTTGTGTGAAAATTTATCTGGCCAAAATGCAGAAAAAAGTGAAATTATCATGGTACAGTTATAAGACTAAAGAAAGGCATGGGTTTTACTCGATTGCTCAGTTTTCTAGTTTATTCCTGGGTCTTACACTATTTCATAAATAGAAGTGAGGGGCAGATGGTTCAGATTAGCTAGAGATAAGTTGAGTTTGGGTCAGAATTATGAGCCGTGTTGACCACACACTATTGGAGAATGTGAGATGTATAATCAGTGGACTGTTAACAGAAAACATTATCACAGCAAAGCTAAAATGCACAGCCCCTGCCTACTGAACACTCATTATAAGTTCATTATTTACTTGGCATTTCCAGCAAAGAAAAGATGCACCAATAAAGGAGCTCCTCACAAGGAAGTCAGACATGCATCTCTGGAGCTGGTGTGGGGAAGGCTTTCATTATTTGGTTAAGTACAATAAGTTTAATCAGTGTCTGACTGAAGTGTAGGTGGGCCATTGTCTGAAGTAAGTCCTGGCTCTCTTCTTTGATCATGTTTTCATCCAGGTCCTCAGTCACCTTTCCCTGTTCTGAAAGCAAACCATTCTCTCTGCAAACCCTAGTGGGGTCTTAGCATCCTTCAGACAGAAGTTTCATGTCTTTTTATTTTGTTTCCTTTATGGATCACTTTCCAGGCACAGCCTGGCCGATAGCATCAGTTTTTAATTCCTTGCCTAGGCTGCTGTAGAAAGCTCATCAGCCCACTCTAGATCACTCTCAAGGATGGAAAACGTAGAGGCAATGGGTCCCTTCAGTCATGGGTAACTTCTCTATAGTATGTATGGTCTTCACTAGGCATACTTTAAGGTTTGCAGTAACTTACCAGATGAGTCTTAGAATTCATGCACACTAGGTAAAGCTTATTTCCCACTGGGAAACCAAATGAGCTCTAATGTGGACAGTTACATTTTACCTCATCAAGGATCCTATTTGAACAAACTTGTGCTGGTTTTCTCACTGCATGCCAACTAGCATTAGAAAATGCCACAGGGTATCAAGACATAAATGCACAGCATTTTTATTTTTCAGATGTTTAAGTCACATAGCCACACCTGTTCCATGCATGGTACATTTGGCTAGTGTGCAAAGGAGCAAAATAGAATCTCATGGAGCTCTTGACTTGATTATTCTATCGGCCTAATGCATATATTAGGGAAAACACTTGACTGCTGCCTACTGTTTATGTGCTTTTAAACCGAGATGATTGAGTTAAAGGACCACATTTACCTTCACAATTCTAAATTGGAGACTTTTATATAGGTGTGTTCTACACAAATGAAAAAAACTTGCCTGCTTCTCTTCATATTGTGATCCCACCCCAGAAGTCAAAGTGGGAGTGAAATAGGGCTCTATTTTTGTATCATGGTGCTTTACTCACAGAGATGCATCCCTTTCACTGCTGGACAGTGTCTATTTGCAAAGGGATGCTAAAAAAAGAAAGAAAAACAGAAAGAATAGCATGTCCACAACCTTATCCATTTGATGCTTGTATTATAATCGATACATTTTTTCACCACTCTGACATGTCTTGTCACAGTGCTATTTCTATTTCTTTTTTGCTTTTCTTTCATTTGAACATCAGGTGGGAAGCATTAAATTAACGCACTCTTCCCTTCAGGTTAATTAACTCTGCAAAACTCCTTTCCTGTTTCTTCTTACAGTTATCAATATTTAGCACCCTAGTCAGTTTTGTTTCTCCTCTGTCAAACACTCTCATTTTTGAGGTTTAACATATCGTATTGTATTCACCCTAGCAAAGTGCTTTGATGCTAGTTTTATTGTGTATAATTTTCAGGAAAATCATTCTTTCATGGATGCCATTCTGTTTCCCATTCTTTTTACCCAACACCTATTTTTGCTATTTACTCTTTCTGCTGTGGGCACTCTACTCCACCCTATGACTACTCAGCGCATTCCCTTACCTTCCTTACATCTTGACTAGAGGAAAAAAGATTTCTTCCTCCTCATTGCTAAATGCAATGCTACAATAGATCATTTTTTGACTTTTTGAGAATTCCGGTGGGTCAAGTCAGGAAGTGTATTGACTTTATAGACAGCAAGTGTATGCTTAAGTTGCTTGTCATTTTTTACTGCTCTTCAGTGTGTCTGTCTTCATGAGAACATTCTGGATTTTTGTTATTGTCCAACATTATACCTGTAAGCTGTATGCAACAACAAATTCCTTTATAATGTCATATATTAAAATATAAAAAAAGTAATTTATCTCTTCTAGAGTTTGCTACATCTGATGTGTTGTCAGAGTAAGGGTATTATGGGAAGGGTTTCCATAAAGATTATTTTAAAGAAATGTATTTTAATATCTGTTTTCTTCTGGTTTCTAAGGAAAACATATAACTATTCTATACTGCAAATATAATATCAAAATTTGTTGCCAGTGTTCTTCCACCAGGAGACACATTACAGTTTACCTGTCCCAGATGCCTGTGATTCCTTTCTCTAGTAAATATTGTACTGCATATGTAGCACCTTCTCATTTGGCTTTAATTTGTCTTTTCTTGAGGAGTAACAATATCAAGCCCCCTTTTTACTTGAATTCCACTTATTAAAGTATAAATTACTTGTTAAATATTTTTCCCAGTTTGAAAATGATTGCTATGGAAGATTTATTCTGAATATACAACCTCTATCAGAACAATATGTTTCAATCTAAATGTTTAGTTTTCATTTCTCAAACTGTCAACAGCATCTTTGTATAAACACATTATTTTGTTCAATTCTTCAACGAAAATAGTTTATGCTTCTCATGTTCTCTTCAAATAATCCTTCTCTGTTCCACAGTCATAACAATGTCCTCTTTTCTAAGAGTGCTATATGTTTGGCAGGATTCATGTTAAGGTATACAATTCATCGTGAGTTTATGCTTATGTACATTGGTGCTAGAGTCAAAGATAATTTTTATATGAATGTTCTATTTACAATGTGTTGGTTATTGTTTTTTTTTTTTCATTGCTGTGACCAAACACCTAACACAGCACTATGAAGGAGGAGAGACTGATTGTGACTCATGGATTCAGAGGGTCACAGTCCATCACAGCAGAGAAGACAGGCAGAACTGCTTGGTGCTTGGTGGTGGACTTGGTACTGGTGGCTTGTGTACATAGTTGTGGGGCAGGAGACAGAACATCTGGGCTGTACTCTTTTATAAAATACCTTGCAACCCAGAGGTTGTGCTTTAAATTATGATCCTGAAGGTGCACACTTAAAATTGAAACCTTACCAAAAATATTAGGGTGATTGCTATAAAGCAAATAGGAACCACAAGAAAAAAAAAAACATTCCACTAAGAATGACCTGGGATGCCTTCATCAAATCTTTTGGTTTTAGCTATCTCTCTTGTTCATTGTCTCACACATTTTAATTAGAGACATAAAACCAGATTACTTTTATGAGGTTTGGGCCTATAAAATCCTATAGTTATGGTACAGTATCAGGAGCTAGGAAATAAAATCAAGTGTCAAAATTCTTATCTTCCTGTGTTTCCTCACAAAACTCCCAAAATGAATTTTCTCTTCCTCTTCTCTATAATCAATGTCACCTTACAAAAAGTTCATGATGAATATTTATTTATTTACTTGAAAATCAGAATACAAGGCTTATTTTTATTATCCTCAATCTTCTGATCAGAATCCAATATTCCTGTGCATTTTATAAGTTATTTTATTTTCTGTTCCTTAGCATACATGTTAGTGTTGTGATCTAAGTCTATGGTACACTTCCAAATCTGTTCATCTACTCTCTATGCTTCACTTTGAGTAATTGTTATTGTTGCATTCTTGAGTTTACTAGTTTTTTCCTTTTCAGTTTTAACCCATTTTCCATCCCATCCAGTATGCCTTCAATTTACATACTGTATTTTTATTTATAGACACTGCAAAGAGGCCTATTTTAAGGATATTTCATTTCAACAGAACACTTATATCTTCATCTGCATTCTAGCACAGATGGAACACAATTATAAATGCTGTTTAGCATCCTTTTCTAATAACACATTACCTGTCACTTTTTGATCTGCCTGTTCACTAACATTTGTCCTGATATGACTCACAATCAATATTCTACTTTTCTCCCAGCTTCAAACTACTTAATTCAGAGGATGTAAACTATAACTTTTATGTTCTTTTATTATATTTATTTATTTACTTATTTAATGTGTGCATACTGGGGAGGTGTTTACACATGCCATAGTGAGCATATGCAGATCAGAGGAGGATCTGAAGGAGTTGGTTCTCTCTTTCCATCATGTGAGATCTGAGGACAGAACCCAGGTCATCAGGAGTAGCAGCATGTACCTTTACCCAATAAGCCATATCATTGACCCAGTTTTACAGCTTTGAATGTTAGTTTGCATTTTCCCTATTTCAGTAGTTGGTTTTTGTTCTGACAGACAAGTAAGTTACTTGGGTTTGGTCAGAGGATTTTAAAATGTGCCTTTACATGATTTTTTTATGCAGCTAGCCTGGATTTCTAAAGTATGTCTAATCAAGTGCATTAAAACAAAGGATGTTCCAGTGACTTCACATGATCGCTGTAAGGAGGAGCTATTGCCTTCTGTAAACTCTGGAAGACTCTTGCCTTTCCCTTTCTTATAAATGTTTTAATTGTTTTCTGCTTCAGATAGTTTTATGATGACCCATATGAGTGTCTACAGAGTTATCAGAGAAGTTCTCTCTTTCCTAGGACCCTTTCTATGAAATGTAGTCAACTCCTCTTTCACAAATGCTAATTTTTGTCTCCTTTCCAAAGAAAACTGCCACTTATTCTCTTCCTGATCCACAGACTGGAATCTTCCCTCAGGCCACAAATCACTGGAGATGATTCCAGATCTCACTGACTCCCGTTCTTTCAGACGTCAGGTTTGGTGCCCATTGTTCATTGCTAAAGCCGGTGAGTGATATGTAGGTAGTTAATATGTTTCTCCAGGGGATAATTCTGTTTCCAATAAGTAGGTCATGATGCTAAATCTAGTTTCTTCCCTTTCATTCATATATATATATATTCCGTTTTCTTTGTTGAAGTAGAGGTCCCAGTATCTGTATCCTTTTTCCTCCTTGCCTTTTCATGGCTGAATTTGTCATAGCAGTATTTACACACATGTTTTCTGCAAAATGATCTTTTGTAATGTGCTTACCATAATAAGGATATTGTTATTTGATTGACAAAGTAGATCCAGTTCTTTGTCTACAGTGTGCTAATCTGAGGAAGCCAGAACTTAGGTTTGGTCACTGTTTTTCAGTTTTCATTGCCTCTGAGAAGTGTAGCATAGCTGTGTGTCTAAAAGTAAAGAAAAAAGAAGAAATGGTATCAGGAAGGTAATGAAATGACCACAAAGTAAAGCTTCAGGGAACACATGCTATTACATAGGTTCTGCAATAAATCTCATGGGTTCAAAAAGTTATTGTGCAGGAATTACTCCTTGCTAGCATGACTATTGTTTAAACTTCAAGTTTGGGCACTGTCACTTATAAGTGTGCCATTTTCTATACTATGTGTAGGAAGAAGAAAGAAGAAAGAGGAGGAGGGAGGGGAGGAGGGGGAGGAGGAAGAAGAAGCAGCAGCAGAAGAAGACAACAATGACAGTCCTTTTCATTACAGTATCCATTTCCAAATAAACACAAATAACAATGCTACTCCAATTATCCCATGTGGTAATTTATATAGGAGATCACATTTTAGATGTTAAATATTTCATGCTACATGGAACACCAAGCATTCAGTTAATGATCAGAGCAGTTTACTTTATACGCAGAACAAGTGGCCATGACATTTCAGGAAGATAGCAGTGTTTTGCTAAAGTTAATTGTCATGGAAAACTTTATAATCTAAGATTTTCAGCACCAAATTAGGTAGTATGTTTAGCAGTTTTTGAGTTTAAAAATTATTTGCATATCACTCCCCCCCCCACACCTTCACTTTAGTTTTCTAAGATAGCAGGTTTGCTTCCAGGATCTTGGAAAATTTAACATGAATGTTATTTTAGGTAGAATGTTCTTAATTCCTAAATATAAAACTTGAGAACATTGAACCTAATTGAAAACATTATTTTGGAGTAAATAATTTATTCTATTCTGTCTATCAAAAACATCACACTGCAAGCCCATAAGTACGTACACTTATTGAACAATTAATAATAAAGTAGCTTAGCAGACTAATGAAATACTGAGAAGAAAGCGTTAGATGTTAGATTCCAAGTTCAAAATTCCTTTACACAGAGCCCTGGATACATTTTTTTCTTCCTTTTATTGAACATAGATTCTTGCCAACCATACTGTGGTGTGCTCATGGGAGAGCTGCCCCTGGAGGTATAGACACTGGAGAGTTGGTCCTGCTTCTTGCTGACTGCAGCACTCGGGAGAACGGGCCCTGTACCTCACTTGGCCCATGTGGTAGAGCTGGCCCTGGTGGCATGGGCACCCAGGCTTTGACAGTCTGATAAGCTGGTCCCATTCCTTGCCAGGGCAGTGCTGGAGAGCTGGCCTTGGTGGTGTAGTTGTAGGAGAGCTGGCTCTAATGGCATGAGGGTGGGAGAGCTGGTCCTGCCCTTTGCCAGCTGTCCCAGGCAGGAGACCAGGCTGTGCTCCTTACCTTGGCAAAGAGAGAGCTGACCCTGTGGTGCATGTGTGGGAAAGTGGATGGGCTGACAACTCAGCTACCACCCAAGTCCAGATTCAGAGCTTTGAGTTGGCCTGCCTGCATATCTACCCTGTATAAGAACTCCTGAAGCAAGAGAAGGGGCCAGTCCTGTAGAATCTCCATGACACAGGGCAACAGAAGATATCCCAGAGAAATCCTAGTGAGGATCCAGTATTGATAGTGTAGCAGAAGCCAGAGGCCTCGAACCAGACCAATGACTCATTGCAATAAACATTTGTAAGTAAAACTGTTTGGACAAAAGGGCAGACAGGGTGACACACCATGACACATTGTAATGTCCATGGTGAGGTGTTTTTTTTTGTGTTAGGCCCTGGGGGCACATTCTGTGTCCCTCCCCCCATCCATTGTAAAATGTATTTTTTAACCATCTTGCTAAGCATTTTCATATATATATATATATATATATATATATATATATATATATATTACCTTTGACTTTTTAACATTTGTCATAATATTTAAGTGACTGAGGAAAGGAAATAAAACGGATGATCCCAAGAATCATGAAATATTTAATTTCTGCCCCTTCTTGAAAAAGAAATAAACTTCAATAGATGATAAGAACATAGGTAATTTGAGATGCACAAGGCGGTATCCTTTAGTCAACCTGTCTTCACATTGGGTTTTATTTCTTCTTTGTGAGATTTGATGATTGTCAAACTAACTTAACAGATGTTTCAAGAAAAGCTTTTAATGGGAATTTGAACCATATAAATGTAACTAGAATTAAGTGCTTTTATTCAGTGATTAGACATAAATTCCTCAAGTTCATTATTAAAGTTACTCATAGCCCAAGGAAATAGAGCTTTGAGAGTCAACATTCTTAGAAGTATTCTTCAAAACAAAATGATGCAATGAAACAGTTAGTCTCGGGTATATTCAATTCCATGTTGAGAGAAATGGTTAATAGAATCTGCCATAGATATTTGAGTAAATAGATGCTCATGACAATGGAAGTTAGCAAATGTTTATCAAGAATTGCCTCTCAGTTTCAAGAGGTCCCAGAGGCTTTTGTAGGGCAAAGGACACGGTCAACAAGACAAAACGACAGCCTACACAATGGGAGAAGATCTTCACCAACCCCACATCTGACAGAGGGCTGATATCCAGAGCATATAAGGAACTCAATAAATTAGACATCAAAATACCCCGCAGTCCAAATAAAAAATGGGCTATAGAGCTAAACAGAGAATTCTCAACAGAAGAAGCTCAAATGACTGAAAGACATTTAAGAAATTGCTCAACATCCTTAATCATCAGGGAAATGAAAATCAAAATGACACTGAGATACCATCTTACACCCATCAGAATGGCTAAGACCAAAAACACTAAGGACAGCTTATGTTGGAGAGAATGTGGAGCAAGGGGAACACTCCTCCACTGCTGGTGGGAGTGAAAACTTGTACAGTCACTTTGGAAATCAATATGGTGCTTTCTTAGAAAATTGGGAATCAATCTTCCTCAAGACCCAGTTATACCACTCTTGAGCATATACCCAAGAAATGCTCAATCATACCACAAGGACACATGCTCAACTATGTTCATTGCAGCATTATTTGTAATAGCCAGAACCTGGAAACAACCTAGATGCCCTTCAACTGAAGAATGGATAAATAAAATGTGGTACATATACACAATGGAATACTACTCAGCAGAGAAAAACAATGACATCATGAGGTTTGCAGGCAAATGGATGGAACTAGAAAAAATCATCCTGAGTGAGGTAACCCAGACTCAGAAAGACAAACATGGTATGTACTCACTCATAAGTGGATACTAGATGTAAATCAAAGGATAACCAAATGCAACTCACAACTCCAGGGAGGCTACCTAGTAAAGAGGACCCTAAGAAAGACACAGGGATCACCCAATGACAGAGAAATGGATGAGAGCTACATGAGCAAACTGGGGGTAGGGTAATGGAGGGCAAGGGTCGGGGGAAAGAGAGCTTAGGGGAGTGGGAGGTCCCAGCTGGATCAGGAGCAGAGTGGGAGAATGGAGAGGGAGATGCCATGATGAATGAAGACCCCAGGGGAATAGGAAGAAGCAGAGTGCTAGAGAGGTCCCCAGAAATCCACAAAGATACCTCCACTGCAGACTACTGGCAATGGTCAAGAGAGTGCCTGAGATGACCTACTCTGGTGATTGGATGGCCGAACACCCTAACTGTCATGATAGAACTCTCATCCAGTGACTAGTGGAGGCAAATGCAGAGATCCACGGCCGAGACCCACGTGGAGTTCTGGAATTCCAATCAGTGAGAGAAAGGAGGGATTGTATGAGCGAGAGATATTGAGACCATGACTGGAAAAAGCACAGGGACAAATAGCCAAACTAGTGGAAACTCATGAACTGTGAACCAATGGCTGAGAAGCCCCCATGGAACTGGACTAGGCCCTCTGGATAAGTGAGACAGTTGAACCTTGAACTGTTTGGGAGGTCCCCAGGCAGTGGGTCCAGGACCTGTCCTTGGTGCATAGGCTGGATTTTTGGTGCCTGGGGCCTATGCTGAGACACTTTGCTCAGCCTTGGTGTAGGGAGGAGGGAACTGGACCTGCCTCAACTGAGTCTACCAGGCTGGACTGACTTCCCAGGGGAGACCTTGCCTTGGAGGAAGTGGGAATGGGGGTAGATTGAGGGGAAGGTCTGGAGAGTGGGAGGAGGGTGGATGGGGGAATCTGTGGCTGATATGTGAAATTAAGTTAATTATAAAGTAAAAATATTTAAAAAAAAGAATTGCCTCCGAGAGTAGTTGTGAACAACATAAAAATCTCGGTCAAAAGAAAAGGAAGAAAATGAATAATTATTTCATATTATTTTTCATTGTTATTGGAAAAACATGAGTATATAATATGGAAGAGAATTAGCATTGAAGTATTTGATAAGATTTGGAATTGAAATAAATGGAAAAAGTCATGCAGAATTCAAGACATAGAATATTCTGTGTAAGGAACAGTTAGTATAGATGCCTGGGTATGGCACCAAAAAGAAGAGTCCATATATGGGGAGAAGGCAAGGTTTAGGTCAGACAAAGCTATTTAGACTGTAGTAAGTTAGGAGTTTAATTTTTAATTTTAATATAATGGTGCTTCTAATGAGGTACAGGGTGGGAAGTGATCTGCCTTTGATACTTTATAAAATGTTACCTCTCTGCTCTGTGAGGACAAACATGAGGACCAGAGAGATCAGTAGAAGATGGTTTTAGATAATAATAAATATGTGTGGGAGAGACAATTCTCATGTGTTTCCTTAACACGTGGGCTGGAGATTTAAACACATACATTCATGTCTTACGAAAATGACACAATGACATTTTATATACAAACAAAACAAATTATTTAAAATTTCTTAGTTTGAATCCAGGAATTAGTAAACTATGTTCAGATTTGATGCTTGTTTTGTAAATATAATAAATGTGGAAATTAATGATGACCATGAAGAATTTAGAAAACAAATTGTCTTTATCTGAACATTGGGTATATCATGATATCATTGTTTGATAGTAAAAATATGGCCTTATATTATTTTAGTAGAAATTATCCTGATTATTAATGCATGGTAAGTGTGACTTGGTAATAGAAACGAAGAGTAGGAAGTTGCTCAAAATCAGCCGTACAGAAGAAAAGTCTGAAATGGGTGATTAGGGTTGATTGTTGCCAGAAAAGCAAGCACAACATTTAATAAAAGGACTGATAGTATATGGTTTGATAAAATCAAAATGAAAAATTTCTAATGGCAGATGACCAAGGTGCCCAATATCTACAAGGATAATTGAAAAGGTTAAATATTGGAACAAAAGAGCTGCATGAAGATGCTAGAAGAAATTGCCTCAGATTATTTCCACTTCATCATGGCTTAGGTTGTTGCTTTCAAGTTTTCCTAGTCACTAATATTTTTTTCTCTTTTTATTTTTGAATTTAGAAAAGAAATTCATTTGTTGAGTTGATTTTTGTTTTGTTTTGTTGTTAATATTTATAGAACCTATTAAGTATTCAGTTGATGACATTTTTTAAATTATAGGATGTCTTTCTTTTTTAATCTTTAAAATATGTTCTACTCATACTAGCTGTGCTTACTTATACAAGACCCACACAAGATAAATCCAGCCTAAAGTCCTGCATATATGGGGGAAATAATCTCCAGGCCCAACTTATTAAGGAGCTATTGGTAAGTAGTGGATGCTAGGAGTGGGAAAGGGTTCTTGGAATGGCCCACTGGTTCTAGTGCGTGGTCCAAAACCCCCAAACCCATGCACACATTACAGCATTAATAAGCCCTAGTCAAGGAGGAGGAGATCTAGTCATGAATATTTCTAATGACTATTGTTATCAAAATATTTACCCAGGTGTTTCCCTTCACAAGATTTGTACTTTAAGATATTTTTGCAATTTTTTATTGTTAAAACATTTAAATTAAGATATCTTGGAAGCACTAGCTTTGATTTTTTTGATTTAGGTATTTCCAGTTTTATAAATGGAGCAGAATTATACCTGCCAGATTTTCCTTTGCATTGATGATTATTTGCAAGGATCCCAATTTTCTTCTTGCTGTAGCTAATGAATTGGTATCTTATTCCTTCCATCAAGTTGTGGAATTACTATGCTTTAGCTGTTAGGTGAAAGTTTTAAAACTTATTTGGTTGGTGAATTTTGATGGAACTGGTATTGTAGTATTTGGGTTTCTATGCCACAAGAAAATTTATATATTTCAATTCTATCTCCTTTTTATTCGTTTTTCAATACAGGGTTTCTCTGTGTAGGTTTGGTGCCTGTCCTGGATCTTGCTCTGTAGACCAGGCTGGCCTTGAACTCACAGAGATCTGCCTGGCTCTGCCTCCTGAGTGCTGGAATTAAAGGCATGCGCCACCACCAACTGGCTCCATTCTATCTCTTTTAACACTCCTCTTTCATTGTGAATCTAATCCTGTCTAGACTGTTGAAGGATAAAAGTTAACATAGAATATAGGTGAGCTATCTCAGATGAAGATCTATATTTATTACTTTTCCTTTGTGGTGCTAGAATTCTATGAATAAAAAAACAGTGTAAGGGAGAAAAGGTTGATTCTGGCTGACAGTTTGAAGTGATACATTTGAACATGGCGTGGAATGCATGGTGGTAGGAGCAGGAGTCTAGTTCCTCATTTGCATCTAGAGTGTAATGAATGTTAACTTTCAGCTTGCTATCTCCTTTTAATTTAGTCTAGGATTCCCGACTATGGAATGGTGAAACCCACAGTTCAGACAGATCTTCCCACCTCTATTAACCTTATCTACATAATCCCTTGCAGTTGTGTTTAAAGAACCAACATAACCTAGAAAATCTCTTGCAGATATGCCTAGAGACTTGTCTCTTAGGTGATGTTAGATCCTGTCAAGCTGATTGTCAGGATTAACACCATGCCATCTCACACTAACCAGTTTCCAGCTGTACTACCTGTATGAAGACACACTAGTATATTGGATTTTAAGTTTCGGTATTTTGAGTTGCATCTAAGTTATTAATTCACAGAAGCAAGAACTAAAAAAAACTTTATTGACCTCTGTTGGATTTTTTTGTTGCATAGTAATAGATAACTGATTCATTTCATTTAAATCCTTATATAAATTGATAAAGATATAGAAGTGAAATCATAGTGGCTTCAGCTAAAACTTTTGGACAAGCATAATGGGTTAAAATTTCAGGAAGATGACTACATTACATTTTAATGTTCACATTTAAATTACTGCTGAGTCTATTTGTATCTTGTCTAGAGCACAGGACTGGAGAAAGAAACAAATAGTAAATTCCTTCTGGTATTTCAAAAGCTCATCTCACTTCACTGATTTTTTTCCATGTATGTAAAGTAAGGAGTTAAGATGAGACTGGGAATTCCCATTTCCTGTCCTCTGAAACTTTCATTGGTACAGAAATAGACTTTAGAAACAAAGAATATTTCATAAAATGGGTGAAGAGATTTTATTCTGTTAATTAAGCTCCATGACCCCATCATGTCCCTAATATGAGCATACTTTTTTGCTTTCACATTTTGGGAATAATTTAACTAATAATACAATGTATTGGTCTCTGTAACACTGAACACTTCTATACAAGACTATACCATTACATGGCAAGCTACACAGATAGGCTATGGGTCTTAAAAGAAGGTTTTTCTGCTATATTAAAAAGACTACAACCATTGACAAAAATTGACCTTTTCCGATCATCTATGGAAGATATTTCCAGTCTCATTTCTTTCTGGAGAACATGAACATACAAAGCAGTAGCAACCCTAGATTGCACAGCATGCTTTCGTCTCAGGGTTTCCCATAAGCTACCCCACATCTAAGAAGTGAGAAAATTTGTCTTTCTGTCTTTGGAATAAGCAGGGAGATCTTGAGCAAACAGAAACCCCAGGATAACCACATTCCACCCACATATAGTCCCATAACTTCATCCTCTGTGCTGTACAAATGATATTTTCTTTGTGGTCTATGAAATAAAAGCTATAGAGAGTACCACCTTGACTCATTAGAGTTAGCAGATGCACATTGTCACATGACTGATTACTCGTCTCAATTTTTCTCTTTAAAAGTCTTTACCAGACTTTGACTTTACTCTGTGTAAGTAACACTCTCTAGTCCCAAATAGAACACAGTTGATCTATAAGAATGTGCTTTTGAAGATACTCTAGTGTCTGCGGTTCCACTAATTGATACAGCCCTCTTAATGCCACTCAATTTTAGGGATTCCATCAAACTTCAGTTCTTTTGTAACTGTTGGCCAACTTATCTAGCCTACAATACTTTATCTTCTTTCTTAATCTGAACTCTGAAGCATTTAAGTGCCTACCACAATGTTAATTATTAAAAGTTATAGACCACCATAGCCTCAATTAGCACAGAACTACTCTAGTTTAAATATTAATAGTTTTCTAAATCATGCATGACAGTGCAGGGCATGTAGTAACATCTGAATTTAACACTTATGTACAGGCTAATAAAGCATAGAATCAGTCCCTAGGGAACACAGACAACTGTATTTAAAATTTTTAAATTAGTAAGAGGGAGATGGGAGCAAGAAATGATTGTATTAAAATCAAAAGCAGATGAAGCTCACAGAATAATGAGAGGTAACAAGCAGAGCAGCAGATGAGTTACTAAACATTAGAAAGTCATGCACATCAATGAACAAAACACAACACTCTTAGTAGTCTTTATAGTTCTTTGTGGTGCCTGTGGGTTCCGCACCAGATATGATAGTATGGATAGTTCCTGATTTTTTGTCTTGATATTGTTACTATGTTGTCACTACTCTGGAAGCAATGAGACCAGGGAGAGTGGAGTCATAAATGAGGCAGACTAAAGTCTCATACAATAGTCAACTTTATTCAGAGTCTTAGACAATTTATACTCTGAGGGTTACGAAAGGTGGCATGAGTAAAGTTCTCATGAGTTCAAGCTGATACCACAAGGAAACTCACAGAATGAACCTGGGTTCATAGGGGCTCACAGCGACTGAAGCAACAACCAGGGAGCCTGCACAGAACTGACCTAGGCCTTCTGCATATGTGTTAAGTTGTGTAGCTTGGTCCTCTTGTGGGACTCCTAGCAGTGGGAACAGGTGATTCTTTTACTGACTTTTGGGACCCTACTCCTCATACTGGGTCTCCTTGCCCAGCCTTAATACATGGGGAGGTGTTTAGTTTAACTGAAACTTGATATGCCATGTTTTGTTGATATACATGAGAGACCTGCCCTTCCCTAAACAGAAATGGAGGAAGAGTAGATTGGGGGCGGGGGTGTGGAAACAGAGGAACTGGGAGGGAAGGAACTGAGAGGAGAGAAGGGAGGGGAAACTGGGGCTGGGATGTAAAATGTATATTTATCACAATCACAGGGACAAGCTGTGTGTGGCAAAAACATGTTTTTCCATAGAGGCATACAAAGGATAGTTTAAACATTTAATTGACCAATGATACCCTCCCCCAACCCCATACACACATCAAAAGAAAGGAAGAAAGAAAAAGAAAAAGAAAAGAAGGAAGGAAGGAAGGAAGGAAGGAAGGAAGAAAGAAAGAAAGAAAGAGAAAGAAAGAAAGAAAGAAAGAAAGAAAGAAAGAAAGAAAGAAAGAAAGAAAGAAAGAAAGAAAAAGAAAGAAAGAAAGAAAGAAAGAAAGAAAGAAAGAAAAAGAAAGGAAAGAAAGAAAGAAAGAGTCTGGACAGGAAGCCGTTGAAGAGAGTCCTTCAAAATTGATGGCTTCTGGTTGGGTGGTGATGGGGTGTGAGAAAGGACTTAGTTATCTTTAAGGGTCTGGCCGCTGAGCATTTGGCCATGCTCCAGTGAGTATATGGGCAACACACACTGGACTTAGTATATTTTTTTCTTTTTCTTCCCTTTCTTTGTGGAAGGGCACAAGGGTGGGAGGGTAGACCTGGGAGGAATGGGAAGCCAGTGTGATTGGGGAACATTATGTGAAATTCCAAAATAATCAGTAAAAATATTATAAAAATTAAAAGAAATATTAAGTAACAGCTGTAAGCAATGATGACTAATCAGAAGGAACCAGACTCCTATCTGCTACAACTGGTAGGAACACAAAAGCACATTCCAGGAACAATCCTTGTTTTTTAGAAACAAGGCTCTTATCAGACATTATGTGTTTACTATATATGATTATTTAGTGTTTGCAGTATAAATGGTGCATTATGTGGAAAACATAGGGATATTCATATATTATATCTCTCACATATGAATGAAATATTTTATATTATAAAATAATTTAGTCATTTAATAATATGGAAAATGTTGAGTAATAATTGTTTATAATAATAAACTGTTTCATGTAAAATATATTGCTTATAGTACATAAATGTGTTATTTTATTACAGTTAATGTCAAAACTATGGGGATATATTCTGATACACATATCATTTCATTCGATAGCCATCACATAGAGTACTTATACAAACTAAGGTGGCTGCAATTTCAATTTCAATAGGAAATAGAATCTCAAAGGTTATCATTATATGTGGTTCTCTATTGACTGACATGTCATAGACACATATGGTACCATACTGTGTATTAAATAGCATAATGTAATAAACAACATATCCATGTTCAGATAATAAAATTATTTGCATTAATATATTTATGGAAAGATATTTAGAAATATTCTTCTGTGTCTTTCAAATATTTCTACAATTTTATTATGAATACTTTCTTATTTTTATAGAGTGTAAGGATTATATAACTTAAAATGTATCTTTTAAAAGCACATGTTATCCTCTTAAAATTAATAGTTCTCTATCCATCTTGCCATATCTAAGGCTTTCTAATGCTACAGGTAAGTTATCAGACTATAGTTACTCCAATCCACTCCAATCATGTCCATCACTGTAAAAGATGATGTATGAATTTATACTATGAGACATAATATATAAAAAGTAAACAGTTCAATTAGTTGGCTTTACACTGCCCCCATTTTCACAAACTTAAAAAAAAATCTCACCTGTTGTTGGTTGGTTTTGCTCTTTTGAGGAATCTGGCACCCAGGTCCCAAAAGAATCACACACAGAGACTTATTCTTAATTATAATTGGCCAGCCTTAGCTTGGCTTATTTCTAGCCAGCTTTTCTTAAATTATCCCATCTGCCTTTTGCCTCTGGGCTTTTTCCTTTTCTAACTTCTGTTATCTGACTTTCACTCTTACTCTGTGGCTGGCTGTGTGGTTCAGTGGCTGACCCCTTCTTCCTCCTCTCCTGGTTCTCTTGTTCTTTCTTCCTCCCCTCCTAGATTTCTTCTTCTATTTATTCTCTCTGCCTGTCTATCCTTCCTCCTGCCTTGTTATTGGCCATTCAGCTCTTTATTAGCCCATCAGGTGTTTTAGACAGGCATAGTAACACAGCTTCACAGAGTTAAACAAATGCAACACATCTTTGCATCATTAAACAAATGTTCCACAGCATAAACAAATGTAACACATCTTAAAATAATATTCTACAACACCCACCCAAGTTATTTACCTACAGAATGAAATTCCCTCTTTTATTGTTTTAAATAAATGAGTCCTTTTTTTTTTTTTTGGCAGCAATGTAAGACATATGGGTATAACTCAAATCCCGGGTCACAATCCAGTCTCTACTCATGCCAGCCCAGTCAACTTTTTCTGTTATAAAAGTGATCTCACATGTCTGTAAAATAATGTCCTTCTTGTGATTAGTAATACAGATCTGACTAATTGATGTTCTTAGATTCACAATTCTGCTTCTTCATGACCTTCTGTGAGCTTGATTTTTAGGCATATCAGCTGTAAAAAAAAAAAAAAAAAAAGGAGTGATAGAAGGTCCATTATCCTTATTGGTAGGATCAATATCTATAAATTGTTTAGTATGTACTTAGCATTATGAATGCTATAAATATTTTTAGTTAAAAACACTTCACACGAGCTGTGTAGGATGTACACAGACTTAGAAATGAGAGAAAACCAGGTCATATATATAATAGTCCTTACTCAAAAAAAGCAATGAGTTTGGTATCCCTTCTTAATAGTTAGGATTAAAAGCATTTGAAGATTTACTCTTCATCAGTAATGCAAATACCTAGAGAAAATATTCACAGACTATTTAATTGTTAAACATATTTATTAAGTACCAGTTTGCCACCCAATGAAAATCTGAAATAATTCAACATTAACCTGATAAATTAAAAATGCTAGACTTTCTGTAGTTTTTAATTTATTTACTTAAATTTAAATATTATACCGATATTTCTTGACTAATATTAATGTTAAAGAAAATTTTACTGTACATTTTTCTTTTATTTTGAAGTTATTATAATATAATCACATCATCTCTACCTTCCCTTTCTTCCCTCCAAGCCCTTCCATAATCTTGTCATTGTCTCCTTCAAATCCATGGCCTCTTTTTCATAAGTTGTTATTGCTATTGAATGCATATATATATATATATATATATATATTGCATGCACACACACATATAACACACACACATACACACACACACAAACACACACATGCTCAATCTATGTAATGCTATTTGTATGTGTGTTTACAAGACTGATCATTTATTATTGGCTAATCAACTGGTGTGCTCTTCCCTGGTGAAGATTATTTCTCCCACTCTGAGCATTTCTTAGTTGCCTGTAGTTCTTTGTGTAGTTTTGAGGCCTCGTGGGTTTTTCCTTTTGCACATTAGCATGTTTTTTGATATTCTCCTTGTTCAATTCATATTTAGAGTTATACTTTTAATGGTGGAAAAAAAGCAACAAAAGATCTCCAGAAACTGCATGGCTAGAGAACAAGAAACAGAAGGAGAGAAACTTCAGTGAACTTTCAATAGAATATTTTTTGTTATTTGGAAAATTTGCCTTTTAAAAACTTCATTGAAAGGTAAGGTATCTCAATGTTACTGCTTTATCAGATGCTCTCTCTCTCTCTCTCTCTCTCTCTCTCTCTCTCTCTCTCTCCCTCCCTCTCTCTCTCTCTCTGTGTGTGTGTTAGAAAAGCGACATCTGCAGCTACCTTTCTACAAAAAATGCCTATCTACATAGTAACAAGCAGTATTAATGGCATTATACTTCTTCATTTATAGATGACCTTTAGAGAGAATTGTAGTTATTACCTTATAATACTCCTTCATTTATTAATGGCCCCTTTCTGAATTTCTTCCCTATTATATAGAAGAAATAGAAATGCATGATTTGAAAATAGGGAAATATGATTTGAGCCTAATAATAGCTCAAGGCTCTCAATTTTAATTCATTTTTTTTCTCATTTGGAGGGTTGGAAGTTGATTCAGGTGGCTACTAGATCATGCATTTTTGGATGGAGATTTATTAAAAACTTTATTTGTGACCATTAAGTTAATCATAAAATGCATTTTATTTTGCAGATTTGGTAGTGTTCATTAAAGCTACAGAATGTTCTGTTGGGACTGTATCCTGAGATATTATTGTTGAGAAAAACAGCTGAACCATAATAAAATGACTGATAAGGACAGTAATAAAGAATAAGAGCATCTCATTTTATATCCTCACTTAAATCTATACTATCAAATATTTTTAAAGACTATTAGAAATGAGCAACTAAAAAAAAATGCCCAAATGGCCATGATTGTAAGTCAAGTAATGACCCCATCTAAGGCTCTCAATGAGAGAAAAAGACAATTTACTTTTATTTCTTCTTATTGAATATTGATTAAGAATTTATATGCAAGTTCTCAGGACCCTGGGGAGGGTAAGATAAAAATCTTAACTTCCCATTTTCTTCCCCCATTCAGGCTATGTACTCAAGGTGATGGATTTTAAGTTATCACCTGATACACCTGATACTCATTATTAGTTGAAGCTCCCATTTCTTTTCTTCCTGTTTAAAAACTTTTTTAATCCTAGTTACTTTTAAAATACTGTGTTTCCATTTTCTTTAAAAAAAGTTTTTCAGGAAATTAGGACATTGCAATGTCTACATACTATTTTAAAAAGTGTGGAGATATGTAACTTTATGTTCATCTTAGCTGCATTTTGAATGGTTTGTTACCTTGTATGCAATATAAACCAGCATAATTTGCTCTGAAACCATTGAGAAACTATGTGGCAACTGCCTACATGTGTTTCATTTTCCCTCTCATTTAATTTAACTTAATTATACTAGAGATTTGGTGGAGTTAGGAAAAGATGGAAAATTACAAGTCACATATGCTGTATAACATGTTTTATAAAGAGTTTCTTTTAAATGATAGTGGTGATATGACACTTGGCTTAATGCAGCAAAGACTGTAATACTTGTCTAGAGATGTGAGTCAAAGCATCTGAGTTTAAATGATCATTTACCTACATTAAATGGGCCGTGAATCCTTACTAAACACTTCCCATTGTTTCCCATTTCACCTTTTTGTTTTGAGTACCTTGGCTATTTAATTTGCTTTCTGATTTAATTGAGGAGTCTCTCTCCTCAGCCAAATTTGTTTCTATGTGACATTAACTTAGGAACCTCAATTCGTAATAGAATATGCCAATTTGGAAATAAATAAAAACTCAGGAGAAACATGGTACTGGGTAAAGGTCCAATAAAAATTTTAATGCAGTTTTCATATTATTTTAAATTCAAAATTTATAAGTTCAGCTCCTACCTTACTATACTTTTTTGAATGAACTTTACTTTAAAAAATGAACAAAACCTTGTCTTCTTGATGCTAGCATAAACTGAACAAATTATGCAATTTCATTCTAGAATGAAAT
This sequence comes from Peromyscus aztecus, assembly GCA_902168405.1. Taxonomy (NCBI): domain Eukaryota; kingdom Metazoa; phylum Chordata; class Mammalia; order Rodentia; family Cricetidae; genus Peromyscus; species Peromyscus aztecus. The sequence continues at coordinate 29,350 of CABHPQ010175461.1, forward strand.
TACAATAATAATAATAATAAAATGAAGCAACATATTTCTTCCTAGTTCCATAGTGGATCCTGTCCTTCTGAAGAGACTATATAATTAAACAGAAAAGCTCCTGCAGAGAAAATATCCAGATGAACGTGACTTTATCTGGACAAATACCTTCAACATACAACAAAGAAGTTGACATTTTGTTTATTTCTCTGTTCTGTTTATTTCTGGTGAGATTGTAAAGACCATAACTGGGAATGTTGGGGCAGATATCCAGTCAGTCAAGTCTAATAACCATGGAGGCACCATTTCTGCTGTCCTAAAGAGGCATCGCTTGGACTAAGCGCCTTTCTCGCTTCTAAGATGATGCTGACACAAACATCCAAAAGAGAATTCCTTTCCTTTCTTCTCTTTATCCCTGGAAAAATTACATTTATTTCCATAATACAATATAAGAAAGATTAATAAATAGTTTGCAAGTATCTTTTCTTTCTTCCCTGCCAAAATGACTATTATTCTGAAGAACCATTCTTGGAATGTTATCTAAGCAAAAGAAAATGTGAAGACATGTGTCCTAAGAATTGTCACATGAATTTTCAAATAGAGAAGATAACCAAGATTTATTTTGACCTACCAAAATACAGGGTGGTGTATTAATGTCTTTACCACAATATTTCCTGGATGTTTGTAACCATTCAGCCAGACAGATCTTTTATGTTTCCGTTGCATATCTGAGAAACAGAGGCTCAGAAAGGAAAAGACATTTTGTTTTCCCCAAGGAAAACCAGCAGTATTTAATCACTAAAAGGTGTCCATTAGCTGAACAGGGTTACATGTCCTGAGTCCTCAGTGAAGCAAGGTCAGAATTCTGCTCATTTCACAAAGTAGTTTAGTGGTCATCTCTGCTATTTAAAAGATGTTTTGAGATCAAAAGCCTCTTATAAAAATTATTCTCATAACATCTACAAACTGTAATGAAACTATATTCAAAATGTGCTACTGGACCACCAACATTAGCATCTCCTGAGAACCTAGAGTATATGCAGATTCTTAAGCTCCCCCAAGAGATACCAAATCAGAAATCCTGAGTATGGGACCAGTAATCTATTTTAACTAACCCTCCAGGTGATTCAGATATATTGAAAATTTGATCAATATTGCCTTCATTATCAACTTATAGAGTAGACAATCTCTTAGTTCCATATAGTTCTCAATCTGTTTGAGCACAGTTTCCCCTTCTAATGAAGGAAGTCAATTGTGCAGTATTCTGCAGGCCCTGGCATGGAGATTTTCTACTAGTGGTACAAAATATATTATAAATGAGAATCTTCCTTTGGAGACATAGAGAGGAAAGCTTGGTAACCTATAAAAATTTGTTTCTCCCCCCACCCCCTCTCTCTCAGAAACCTTATATTTTGAACAGAAACTCTTCAGCATATATACACAATCATCCTCTGTATACATGATTCTGAACCTAAGAATTCAAAAACTCCCAACTGAAATTATGTTTTAAAATAGTGAATCCACTGAATATGTAAAGATTTTTTCTTGTTATAATTATTCATGCAACACAGTTTAGCAACTATTTACAAAGTCTTACATTTACTAGGTGTTTTAAGTAATGTATAGATTACTTTAGTTATATGAAAGGAAACGTATGTGTTTACATACAAATATTGCACATGCTATGTTTTCTATTAGTGCCTTGAGTACCAGTACATTTTGGCATCCAGTGGAATAGTTATCGGTATCCATGGATGAGGATTGATAACTGTATATTAATATACACAGGTATTTGAGTTTCTCAACTGAGCGAGCACAACTTTAAATTTCCACATTGCGAGAATAAAAGGAAGACAAACAATAGTGCCAAGAGAAATCATGTTATTTTTATGACAACAGCTGGATGGTAGCTGTAAAGAAAAAGGCATAAAGGCTGCAGACTAGAAATAGTGTGGAACAAAATACAATCTGGAAGCAACTTGACACATTAGCTTGTCATTGTCACCTTTTGATCTTAAAAATGCATTGGAAAGTAACAAAATAAACCCACTTTTATTTGAAAGCAAAGGCATCCTTCCATCACTGAATGATCCACCCAAAGCAGAGTAGCAGAAAAGTGTGGGAATGACGATCTTCGAGTGTACCACTTCATGGAAATTACAACTACAGCTACATATGCAGTACATGGGGATGGTGATTGTCTTCATTTTTCCCAGTACAGCTTTGCACATAACTTTGCACTATGTGCCAATTTGGGGGCCTATAGTTGTTCAGTGTTTCACTGGAAATTAATTGAGTCTCTGCTGCACTACCAAAGTACCAAACTAAGTAGGCCAGAGGTAAGCACAGCTCAGTGTTGCTCGGGAGACAAATGCATCAACCAAATCCATTAAACTATTTATTTAAAATTGCTAAGTGCTGCTAGAAAATATAGGATGACTTAAAATTATGTAATATAGGCCTAGTTAGAGGTTTTCAAATTAAAATTAAAAGTTGAGTGGGAGTTAACATAATGAAAGGCTGAGGAATGTTATGGACTGAGAATACCACAAGCAAAATAATGGTCTTGGAAAAATGATTAGGGAGCTGAGCAAACAAATACTAAAATATTATAAAATGACTGACAGTAAGAATGAGGCTGAAGAAGAGAGGAGGCAAATCATACAATGAGGAAGTAAAGTGTAAGAATAGTGGAATTGTTTCTCTGTCCCTGTCTCGTTACTTCAATTTGACAATGCAGTGTATCTGAGCAGTGCTTTAGGAAGAAATGAATTCAGATCTCTAGGGAACCTACAGAAGGGAAGGTGCTGCTACTAAGCTGTGCCTGCCTAGGGTAGGAACTGGCAGAATTTTTTCTGCCCCTACCCTTTGCTCATCACTTCAAGGGGTGAACTAGCCAAGGCAGTGCTGGAGAGTTCACCCTGGTGGTGAGGACAATGGAGAGCTGGTGGGCTGACCAACCCTGAAACTACCAGGGCCCAGAACAAGGGTTATGAGTTGAACCACCCCAACATCCACACCATCTGTGATCTGCTGGAGCAAATGAAGGGGCCAGTGCTACAGAACAAAAGCTGCAGGATCTCCATGATACAATGCAACAATAGGATATATGAGAGGAGTCCCATTAAGGGCCCAGCATAGATAGTGTAGCAGAAACCAGAGGCCTTGAACCAGACCAATATCTCAATGCAATGAACACTTGCAAGTAAAGATATATGGATATCTTATTTTGTCATACTACAGCTTCCATAATGAGTTTGAATTTTCCTTTTTCTTCTTTTTTTTCCTCTTAAATTTTATTTTATTTCATTTTGGGAGGGGGCGGTTGCAAGGGCAGAAGGCAGATACAAAGAGACAGGGATATGAATGGGATCAAGATACACGATATAAAAGACACAAAGAATAAATATAAAGAAAGTAAAAAATGCTGCTCATTTTTATATACTTCTGCTTTATTGAATGAAGTCTTAATTCTGTGGATATCGCTCTGTATAAATAAACACTGATTGGCAAGTAGCCAGACAGGAAGTATAGGTGGGACTAACAGAGAGGAGAATTAAGGGAAGAGGAAGTCAGAGGGGGAGACTGCTGGAGCCGCCGCCAGGACAAGGAAGATGTAAGGTACCAATAAGCCACAAGCCATGTGACAAAGTATAGATTAATAGAAATGGACTAAATATAAGAGTAAGAGCTAGACAATGATAGGCCTGAGTTAATGGTCAAGCAGTTTAAATAATATAAGAGTCTGTATGTTTATTTTATAAGTGAGCTCTGGGACTGGCAGGACTTGGTGGGAGCTGGAGAGAAATTCTCCAGCTACAAATGGCACCCAACATGTTGGCAAGGGTTTCCACCTAAAACCTGAGAAAAAAAGATTCTAAAACAGAGCTAAAATCAGTTCCTAGTTGTCTCTTTCAAGTTAGTGGCAGCCTGTGTGTTTGAGCTACTATGTACTATGGCGGGTTCCTGGCGTGCGCACTCGACCTGCAGTATGGCAGGAATGAGGCCTCTGCAAGTGGCACATTAAGCTGCATGGTGGATTTAGCCTTTGCTAGTACAAAACAAAAAGAGGATTCTGGGCTACATGCTGCTTTGATAGAAGCATAGACCCACTATTTCTGAGAGTTGATGGCTCCCAGAGCTGGTGGAAAACATACCACAACCATGTTGGGAAGCTGAAGTGGGCAGAGCCAGCAGCCACAGTGCCATTTCAGTCTTAGAATGCTGCAGTTTAAAGCAATAGGTTCACAATAAGACTGAATCAGATGGAATAGTTTACAATGTATGTAAAAAAATGTACATAGGCTTGAAAGAGAGAGAAAAAGGAATATATACAGTTATATAAACAAATAGTTTTTAAAAATAAAGTCTTTAAAGAAACAGTAAAGGTAATAAGCCACATAAAAATGGCTATCACACAGAGAATCTGCATTATGTTGTCTTTGATATTCATAACTGAAGAAAAACATTTGATTGCAAAAGCTGTTGAGTTATGTCAAAATGTATATTTTAAAGGTACCTTGACTTCAAAATTTGGATATAAGGATACGTTGCTTTGGAAAAGAGGCTCTGCTTTTGTTTCCACAGAAAGCCAGGGGCTATGGATTTGTTCCAGATTAAGATACATCAGGTTTGACCAGCCAAGACACCCTGAAAGGTCTCCAGTGACACCATGGCCCAGATGATCCAACATCCAGAACGGTTTGAAGGCAACTGGCTCAGATGATACACCCTCACGGACTACTCCATAATCCTAAAATTTTCTTTGTGTCCCCATAAGATACAGTGCCCCCCTCCAGCAGGAAGTAGTAAGAAAAGTTATGCCCAAATTCCCAAATATACCAAGCTGGCTTTGGAGATGGAATTGGTTCATTCCTTCTCTAAACAAAGGCATATTGCTTTAAAAAAAATGGTTAAGAAATTCTTCTGTCCCAAATCAGAAGGGCCCTCTGGTGTGTGACAGAGGAAAACCAATATTTTTATTTAAAACAGGTTGATTATAAATGTGATCTCTTTCTAAAAAAAGAGAAGGGGATATGATATAGATATATAGGATATAGAGATGGTAGGATAAAAGGGTAGATAATGAACCTACTTTCAAAGAGCAACAACTTGTTTAAAATGTTTTACATTGGTATATAGATTTTAGTTTATTGATACAAACTTAAAGTTGATTTTGTTATACTGTGTGTATATTTTTACTCTTGTTTAAGGTATTATATTTGTAAAGCTCATTTAAAATTGTAATGGATAATTAAAAAATAGATTAATAATTAGTCATCTATGATAATCATACCCGTAGCCATGTTAGTTAAGTCTTCTAGGTATACATAGATATATTTCATATAGATAAGTAATCTTCAAATACTTCAAAGACCTACAGAATATGGCATTTAAAATATTTTTAAAAATTTAGACTTTCTGGACAGTGAGACATGTCTGCTCCTGACAGCACCAGATTTACTTCAGAGAGGGGGATGGGCATCGAAGACACTCCATATGGAGTTTATCTTCACCTTGGCAAAAATAGCCATTTGGGGCAAAAACTGTCCTTGCCTGGACTGCTTGAACAACTGGACATACAGGACCCATAGAAAGATGACCACTGAGCTTTGCTTGACAAAATGGTCCTTCAGGTTCCTGCTTCGCAGAGAAAACTGCCAGACATTCTACAGGACACTGAGAAAAATGACGGAGAGACTCTAGCCCTGTGGGCTAAAGACAGATGCCCCAACTTTACAAAGGAACATGAGGTGACTGTCCAGGCTGTCAGCTGTCTCTGTCTACCTTGTAAGACTCCCGAAAGTTGCTTACATCCTCCTGTTTCTCAGGTAATATTATATCCTTCTGAGGTCTTTGATGTAGTTGAAGCTAGATAGTTACAATTATTAGTTATGATAAAAGATAAGTTAGATATAAAACCTTAAACTCACAAATATAAGATAGATAGGATATCTTCTTTAATATTGTAAATGTAATTCTTGCTCGATAATTGTTTTGTTATATGTAATTTTGCTATGTTAAAGTTAAAACCTTCCTTTTTGAAAAAGAAGAAAAGGGGAAGTGCTGTGGATATCGCTCTGTATAAATAAACACTGATTGGCCAGTAGCCAGACAGGAAGTATAGGCGGGACTAACAGAGAGGAGAATTAAGGGAACAGGAAGGGAAGGAGGAGACTGCCTGATGCCACCGCCAAGACAAGATGTAAGGTACCAATAAGCCACAAGCCACGTGGCAAAGTATAGATTAATAGAAATGGGCTAAATATAAGGGTAACAATGATAGGCCTGAGCTAGTGGCCAAGCAGTTTAAATAAAATAAGTGTCTGTATGTTTATTTTATAAGTGGGCTCCGGGACTGGTGGGACTTGGCAGGAGCTGGAGAGAAATTCTCCAACTACATCTTAATGCCTACTAAACTAGTGCTATAAGGTGAAAGTTATATATGATGTTTTATTCTGAATATACCAGTTAACTTTGTTCCTGAGAAAACAGAGATCTATAGATGGGTGTGATAAACATAGGTCAACTGAAGATTTTATTGGTAGATTTAAGATTTGAATTCTACCTCCTAGTTGATAGCTGATACTTATTGCATACCTTTAAAAATATTATGTTACTAATGCTAGATAAAATCTATCTATCATCTATCTATCTATCTATCTATCTATCTATCTATCTATCTATCTATCTATCTATCTGTCTGTCTATCTTTCTATCTATAGATTGATGTATCTATCTACCTAAGTCTTCAACAAATGCAACATCTGGAATAGAAAATTACAACTGACCAGTAATATGTATCATTATGGGAATAGATTTTATTGTTCTATTAAACATGCAGGCTAGGATACAATGTATAAAAAATAAAATGCAAATAACATCCAAATCAGCTTAGATACCAAAATACAGGGTTAAGGAATAAAAAAGAATGTTGTCCAACGATAATCTAATTTGTGCCTTTTAAAGTAGAGTAAAATTGGACCAAAATTAGATAAAATTACTGTCTTCAGTGTGGATATAAATACATTATTTTTACAAAGATAGGAGAATATGAATGCTCCTGCAGAATAGTGATTCCCTCATACAGCCAAAGATAAAAATGTATGGAGCAGAATGTATGAGACTTCAAGTGGATCTATATTTTAGTGCCCAGAAGTACTTGAAGTCATTACACTAGACTGGATCTCTGTTAATTTTGTTAGTGGGTGAAATATATGTGCTACGTTGACTGTTCAGCTTTCACTTTGTATGTGATAATTTTTATAGTTTGAAAGGGAAATAGCATATGGGATGCCTCCCAGGCAAGGAGCAGGAATGCAAGTGTCCTTGCTGTTGAAGCTTTGCAGTAGGCTTTAGTGGCTACAGCCATGAGCACCTCATGATTCTGTGTGGAATGAATGGAAATGACTTAAAGCAACAAGGGGCCTAGGGCTGCTCTGGAATTTGTCATATTTCAGTGAATGCATTTGATTCCTAATATTGAGACAAGTAAGAATGTCCTGCTGCCTCTGAGGACTTCAGATGTTTGATGGATTTACTTATTCTGTCATAGTGTTACTCTTCATGACAGCCATATAATCATGATTACAGGAAAAGAGAATAAATGTCCAACTTCAGATCTTCACTGTGGTCAGGCAGATGCATGAGAGTTCACGTGATGTCTTTAATTTCACAGCTTCCAAGTAGATGAAAAATATGTATTGTCTTGGACAATTTCCAGGTATTCTTTGAACTCTCTCAGGAAACCCTTACCCTATGATGTGACTCTTAATGTTTCATTCTTTACTGTGGCTAGTCATAGTAGCAAATAAATAGTTAACACAAATGCTGAATGCTTTTATGTAGAGAGAATTCTTATCTCAGAACAAAGCAACAAAAAGAATCAGCATCTGTCATAGACAATGAGAGAGAGAGAGAGAATAAGAGAGAGAGAATAAGAGAGAGCTTGAAATTATATATAATTTCTTAGCCAGTTCAATAGTTTGTCATTAGCCAATTATGATTTTGTTGTTACTGTAAGAGCTAAGAGCTAAGTCATTATTTTGTATATTCTAGTATATTTAAGATTTGAATGGACTTTTATTAGTTATATACTATGTTAGTAGTTACTGAAGTATCATAAAGTTTTCAACCATGTCTTTTTTTTTTTTGGTTTTTCGAGACAGGGTTTCTCTGTGTAGCTTTGCGCCTTTCCTGGAACTCACTTGGTAGCCCAGGCTGGCCTCGAACTCACAGAGATCCACCTGGCTCTGCCTCCCGAGTGCTGGGATTAAAGGCGTGCGCCACCACCGCCCGGCTCAACCATGTCTTTTACCAGCATCAGGACCTGAAAAGAAACTGGCAAAATGTAAGAACTTTGTTTAGAACTCTTTTAAGAAGTGGGGCAGTTTTAGATAGGCCTAACCCAGCAATGAATTACCTAACCTCCCGCTACTCATTGCAGAGAAGAGTTTGTTCCAGCTGTGATTCTAAGGAGATCTTTAAATTTGACATGCAAATAGAGTAGATTCCTCTCTCTGTAGAGACTCTGAAATGGCCCTGCATGTTGGAATTGCAAAAGGACCTAAGGGTTTTGCAATCTTGTCATCGTCCTTCTATACACAGCACTACTTCAGCATGCTATCTGTTATTCTTAGCTCTTGTTTTTCTCATAATGCATATATCTACTGTAGCATGTGCACTTCCACAAATAGTCATAAGATTCTTCATAGGAAACAACCCATGCTTTTGTTAGCATGAGACAAGGATCAGCTAAAGGATACTTGTCTATACTAATACTGCCGAGAGTTTTGTGCCAGATGGATTGAGCAGCAGCAGGGACAGTGTACAGAACTTGAACCTGATGCTCATGACTTTAAAAAATGTGGTGGGAAATAAGAATTCTGTTCAGATGGGTTTAATTTGAAGTCATGTTATATTCAGAAATGCAGAGACAGAGTTTGTGAATTTGGGGTCATACAACAAAGTAGAAATGGGAGTTCTGCCACAGTATGTGAGTTATGAAGAAGGTGGCACGCTAGTAACTGGTATATGAATTTTGAACTGCGTCTACAGTATGTAAAACTTTATCATTTCTTTCATCCATTTTCCTCCTCCATTAAAATGTGGAAAATAGGAAAATAATGAAGATCAAATGAAATATGTCAGCAATATAGACGCATCGCTTATCACAGTGATGGTGTCACAATAAGCAGAAAACAAGTATTGTATCTTAAAATGCATGAAAATCCTTATTAAATACCTACCATGTTCCCGTTTTGGAGAAGTCAGCCATCAGGGTTTCGTTCTTTTACCTTCACAAGAAAATGACTAGTCATATTAAAAGAATGTAGATTGAATCTTGGTATAGTCGAGAAAGCTGTCATTTAAAAATACATTTTCTCCATATTTCTTTAGTACATGTTGACCGTTGTACATCCCTTTGGCTTGTGCCACCTTCTCCCTTGGAGGTGATTTATTGTGAATACCTGTGACTCTGGCTTGAGATGATTTCTTTTTGACACAAGAGAAATCTAGAACGTTACCTGTGACAAGTTAGAAGTGTCAGACTTAATACCATTGCCTTTATCTGTGGTAAGTCTCAGGTACATCTTACTTTGTCTTCTGCATTTCCCCAGTGAGAGTGATTGCCAGTTGCCCAGAGACCAGGGTGTAGATAACACCTTCCTATTGGATTCACTTGAGGCCCCTTTTCTCTCTTTCCCTATGATCACCTCCCAAACTATCACCTTTACTTGAATTTGAGTCACAGAGACTTTTTCTTGACGGTTTCAATCAAAACAGTTACCAGCAAGGATAATAGAGTTAGTATTTACTAAATGAATTCTGGACTTTATATCAATTATCATTCAAAATACATGTAATATAGTAGCTGTTACTATATTAGATAGGTGATAAAACAGGGTGATAGAGTGATTTGCAAAGTTGTTATCATTTTTGATTATTGGAACCTCCCTTATATTTCAACTTCTGTACTTTTTCCTACCCTATTCACTTGTGTAATTTTAGCACCTTAACTCTAGCAAATATCTCATGAAGATTCAGTTAATTGAGTAAGTACTTTTGTGAAAAGAATTTCCTTTTTATTGGCATATATTAATTGCCTAAGATAACGCTTTCTATTGCGCCCCCCCCCCCCCCCGTGTGTGTGTGTGTGTGTGTGTGTTCCTTTGAACATATTCAACACCCCATTTCTATGGATATTAGACTCTAGTTGTCTTTTCTGAATATTATACAGCTGTTATATCTGATCTGGCTGAAGTTAATTATATTAATTAAAAAAATATATTTCTGGGGCTGGAGAGATGGCTCAGTGGTTAAGAGCACTGACTGCTCTTCCAGAGGTCCTGAGTTCAATTCCCAGCAACCACATGGTGGCTCACAACCACTTGTAATGGGATCTGGTGCCCTCTTCTGGCCTTCAGGGACACGTGCAAGCAGAATACTGTATACATAATAAATAAATAAACCTTATATATATATATATATATATATATATATATATATATTTCTTCAGGCCTTAAGTTTTGAAGCCAAACCAGTAGTACTTAAATTTGAATTCTGTGTGTATATGTGTTACTGTGTAAATGGGCATCTTGGGGAAGGTAGTGGGAGAGAGAGGAAAGAGGGGAGATTTTTAAGTAGAATATTTTATATATAACTTACTATCTGCCTTAATAGCCAAATACTGGCTGTTATCATTCTGGTCCCTTGGAGCTTGAAGGTCTTTGTGACTGTCCTCTCTAGGATGTGTCTAGTTAATTTAAATCTCATTTAGGCCTATTATGGTTTTTTGCAGATAACTGTGAGAGGATACTATTTCCTCTGAAGCCACCACAATGCAACCAGCTAACTGACTGTTTCTAATGTGTCTCAGCTTAGATTTGTACCCTGTGGAGTCTGAGCTACCCTCCACAGGAGAAGTGGAAGAAGAAATGCCAGGGCTGCCTTCTGACGAGTTAATCTGAATTGCAAAGCACTGGTTCATGGCCTCATTTATAAAACCAGTTTTAGAATCAACTTTTTTTTTCTTTTACTAAGAAAGACTTTGTTTAAAGGATTCAATAAAAGGAGCAACATCAAGAAAGACCTGGAAAATATGACTACGGCCAATTAGAAATATGATAGTCAACATGGACCTGTAATTACAATGGTCGGTCTTTGGCCACTAACTAATTCAAGACCATGATGGACTTCGGACACGGCATGGAGACTGAGAGTGAAAGTCTTTCGGCTGAGTGCTTCGGACTTAAACACTGTCTACTATCACTCAGGTCCCTTTGAGCCCCTTATGGAGTTAAGTTGCTGGCAGAATTTCTGTTTCCTGATTTAAGCTTTATAAGCCTCATTTGAAGCATCTGCAGGTTGGGGATAATGTCTCTTTCACAGGAAAACTATGTTTACCAAACAACATCACATCTGGAAATATTAGCACAATGCCCATCTTATTTGTGTGTGTGTGTGTGTGTGTGTGTGTCTATGCTTGTCTACATGTATGTTTTTGTGTTTGTGTGAGTGCAGGTACATGCCCATACCCCAAAGCCCGCTGCCTCGAGGTCAGAGGCTAACTTCACATATTGGTCTCTACCTTCTACCTTGTTTGAGACAGAGTCTCTCTTGATGGCCATTGCTACATATGCTATGCTGTTTTTTTCCCCGGTCTCTGCCTCTGTAGGTGGGACCTACAGGTAGAACTGCAATGAGATCACAGCTGCGTAGCTGCACTGAGCTCTCAGCCACGTAGCTGCACTGCCTGACTTTTATGTGGTTTCCCGGGGATCCCAGCTCAGGTCTTTGGGTTTAGATCATAAGAACTTTAACCACCAGTCCAACTCACCACCCACCCTTCAATGTCCATCTTTAAGTAGATAACTGAATACATTTATGGACATCCCATTTGGACTTTGCCATATCATTTGTTTATCAACCGTTCTTTAACCCCTCATAGATTTATCAATTGCTCACTCTTTGTGACTACTATCCTAAGAATATGCTATATTCTTTTGCAGTTTTATGCTCTTGCCATGATATACTTCCACATTTAACCGTCTTTCTTATCTTGCCTACTTAAATGACAAATTCAAGCACCATTTCTTTCACGAAGCTTTCTCTTTGTCTCTATGATCTGTTTCCCTCATGCAACCATCTATTTAGTCCATTATTTGTATTACATTTTGAATTGTTTTTCCTTCTCCATCTATTTATTTCATTTGACTCTTCCCATTCAGTTAAGATTATAGACATTTTTGGGAGGTGGGGAACTGATCATGTATTAACATTTTTCGTTACCCAGAGCGTTTTTAAAATTATGTATTTGTTCAAACATTCAAGTGTTTTGTACTTTGTGTATACATAATTTTCTAGGTAATTACCTCTCTGGGCTCTCTTTAATTCAGCATGTTCCCCAAGCCATAGCTCAGGTTTAGTCAAAGAACTATTCTGCCAATGCAATCCTTCTTAATCACAAACTTTTAATATTTTCCAATAACAATCGAAACGAATGTCAAACGTTGAGATCAACAACTTAAATAACCTACAACCTAGCGTTAGCTGATCTCTATCTTTTCTTACAGGAAAACCTCACAGTTTTCATTCCCCTTTCTGCTATGACATGCTATGAGGGTGTGTGGTGCAGATGTCTTATACAGGGCTGAGTACTCCACAGTCTTTTCATTTCTACAACTTGACCAACTATGAGTATTAATCACCATCAATGGTATTAATCACAATCTACTGCAAAAATAAACTTCCCTGTTGAGAGAGTTGAGAGATGTACAAATCTGGGTCTAAATATAAATATTTGGGGAGCAGTTCCATTTAGCAAATAGTATTAAGCTCTTACCAAAGGCCTATAACCTACCCATCCATGGGTTCTTGGCCCAGTTAACACCACTGGAAATAAGTTCAGCATTGTGGAGACTTATATCCAGTCGTAAACTAGTAGGTTTCTCCTGTAATAATCCTGCCACTATGGCAGAATGAGCATATCGTGCTCTGCCTGGTGATTATTGTCGCTCTCAGGTTTCACAGCTTCTGAGAATGACAGGTAGTTGAGGACTTTTGTGTTTTTCAGACATGACAAGCTTGCCAAAATTTCAGCATGGATGGAGGATGGATTCAGGAAGTCTCTCTTTTATTGAGGAATTATTGACAATTGTTGGCTTCTGGGGAAGGAAGAGGCTAATTTCCTTCAGAGATGAGACCCCTAATAGTCTACCCATGTTCTAGTGGATGGCCTTCAGCCATACAAATACTGGCAGTACTAAGTGGACTCTGGATTGAAAATGAGTACTTGAAGTTGAGGGAAAAAAATTTAGTGGAAGGAGTAGCCGGAGAGGGAGTGGGCATGGATTTGACTGATACTTATTGTATGTATGTATGCAATTCTTAAACAGTAACTTTTCAAAAAGTCATAGACAATCTCTTTCTACCATATGAAGACACTGCTCAAAGCTGCCATCTGTACAACAGGAAATGGATCTTTCTTACATATCACCTCTCTCTCTCTTTTTTTAGAAGTTATTTTTTCTTTATTTTTTATAAGAGATTTTCTAGTCATTTTACATATCAAACACAGATTCCCCTGTCCTCCCTCCTCCCACCCCCCAATCCACCCCCCATTCCCACCTCCTCCAAGGCAACGTCTCCCCTGGGGAGTCAGCCCAGTCTGGTACATTCAGTTGAGGAAGGTCCAATTCTCTCCTCCCCGCACCAAGGCTGAGCAAAGTGTTTCAGCATAGACCCTAGGTTCCAAAAAGCCAGCTCATGCACCAAGGACGGTTCCTGGTTCCACTGCCTGGGAGCCTCCTAAACAGTTCAAGCTAATCAACTGTCTCACTTATCCAGAGGGCCTAGTCCAGTTCCATGGGGGCTCCTCAGCTATTAGTTCACAGTTCACGTATTTCTGCTAGTTTGGCTATTTGTCCCTGTGCTTTCTCCAATCATGGTCTCGATATCTCTTGTTCATATAATCCCTCCTCTCTCTCGTTGATTGGACTCCTGGAGCTCCACCTGGGGCTTGGCTGCAGATCTCTTAAACTCTGAGATACCATCTTACACCTGTCAGAATGGCTAAGATCAAAAACACTGAGGATAGTTTTTATTGGAGAGGTTGTGGAGCAAGGGGAACACTCCAACACTTGGTGGGAATGCAAACTTGTACAGCCACTTTGGAAATCAATATGGTGCTTTTTTAGAAAATTGAGAATCAACCTCCCTCAAGACCCAGCTATACCACTCTTGGGCATATACCCCAGGAATGTTCAATCATACCACAAGGACACATGCTCAACTATGTTCATAGCAGCATTATTTGTAATAGCCAGAACCTGGAAACAACATAGATGCCCTTCAACTGAAGAATGGATAAATAAAATGTGGTACATGTACACAATGGAGTACTACTCAGCAGAGAAAAACAATGACATCATGGGGTTTGCAGGCAAATGGATGGAACTAAAAAATATCATCCTGAGCGAGGTAATCTAGACTCTGAAAAACAAACATGGTATGTACTCACTCATAAGTGGATACTAGATGTAAAACAAAGGATAACCAGACTGCAACTCACAACTCCAGGGAGGCTACCTAGTAAAGAGGACCCTAAGAAAGACACAGATATTGCCCAGTGACAGAGAAATGGATGAGATGTACATGAGCAAACTGGGGGTGAGAATGGGTAATGGATGGCAAGGGTTGGGGGAAAGAGAGTTTAGGGGAGCAGGAGATCCCAGCTGGATCAGGAACAGAGTGGGAGAACAAGGAAAGAGATACCATGATAAATGAAGACTCCATGGGAATAGGAAGAAGTAGAGTGCTAG
>CABHPQ010175462.1:0-16171 GCA_902168405.1 Peromyscus aztecus
TTGGGAATTTAAAACATATTCCTTAATGCCAGACCCATCCAAACACACCTTTTAAAATCAACTGAAAGCCACCAAACCAGCCCAGCTCTGGGATGGCATGTGAATGCCCTCTATCATATGACCACAGATCTCCACAGAGAGCTGTCTGCAGTGCTTGGAAAACAGCAGTCGAAGCTCCAGAAGGACCAGCACCGAAGCCTTTCCTCTGACAGGAGCTCATCTGTCATTTCTAGTGACAAAGACAGAATGAGGAACGCGTCTTCTTGGGACAGACACCTGTCTGTGTGCAGATAACAAACTGGCTTATTTGAGAAAGGGCCCCATGGGTGCTCCCTACACTGAACCTGAGTGTCAGGCATGAGGGAAAGGTGGTGATTCCATCCTGGGGGAGACCACTCACATCCACTGACCATTATAGAAGGCAAAGGCTGGTCCTCTACCAATGGAGATAAAGACTTGCATAAGTACCCAAGACAAGCACTAGAACCAGAAGCCTAAGGGCGGGCTGAGAGAAGGGTCAGACCCATCAGGAGCCTGCCGGCCTTCTCTCAAGAATCCCTTAAAATAGTAACCCTGACACTTGAGAAGAGGAGGCAGGAAGATCAGAAACTCAAGGTCATCCTTGACTACATAGTAAGTGTGTGGCTAGCCTGAGCTACTTAGGACCATGTCTCAGAAAGAACCCATTAAGATAATGCCGCTTGCTTCTCCCCTTATGCTGATGCAACACATTTCTTCAACAGTTTGTTGTTGTTTTTTTTTTTTTTTTCTTCACTAAACCTCGTTCCAAGTTCAGATCCAACATCCTGGCTGGAAAGAATACCTAAAACAAGAAGTGGCTTTGAATTATCAAACACACATCCTGAACTGAACTTTCTAGAAAGACAGTACTCCTTGGGCTCACAGATTTTCTCTCATTCGAATACCTAGTTTGCGGAACTCGGTTGATGAAAGCTGTGGAGACTACAAAACATGAAAACAAATAAGAAAAGCACCATCAACAGTGGAAGTGAAGGAACTCGGACTTCTCAGGCTAGCCAGACTGCAAGCATCATGAGACTCTGCCATGCGTCAGATGCCAGATATTAGAATGCAGCGAAGATGCAGAGATCCCAAGTCTAGCTCAGGAGCTTATGGGCTGACTGAGAACAGAGCTGACCAGAGTCCACTCGATGCATAAGCATCAAGGGCAGGGATGAGAGTGGTTAGGGGCTCTCGGGTAGCTTGGGGTCTAGAGAATGGGCCTCTCTAAGAGAGTCACAGCTAAGCTGAGGCCTCAAGATACACAGAAGGCCAGAATCGCAACAAGTGTAAGAAGCAGGTATCTCAGCCCCCGACTGCAGCCCCAACACCCTCAAAGACAGAGGCCACATCTCATCTATCTTGCTACCCAAGTGTCTGGAAATCAGCAAGCTTTCAGTGGACACACTGAAGAAGGGTGGATGAATGATCACAGGTATGCGGCTGGCTATAGTCACCTGGGAAACTCCTCTTGGTCTGTCTTTCTCCAGGGAGGTGGTCCTCCACCTACTGGGATAACATCTGACCACATTTACATAGTAATGAGGAAATGGAGGAAAGTGGGAAATGCCTCCTCTTTCGCAGGATTAGAAACAGTGTTGCTTGAGTTTTCCTGCCTGGCCCACGGTCAGGATAAATCTCTCTCACCTGCCAGTCCCACAGCCGCTCAGACCCAAGCAAGTAAACACAGAGACTTATATTGCTTACAAACTGTATGGCCGTGGCAGGCTTCTTGCTAACTGTCCTTATATCTTATATCAATCCATTTCTATAAATCTATACCTTGCCACATGGCTCGTGGCTTACCAGCATCTTTACAAGCTGCTTGTCCTGGCGGTGGCTGGCAGAGACTCCCTCCGCCTTCCTGTTCTTTTAATTCTCTCTGTTAGTCCCGCCTATACTTCCTGCCTAGCCACTGGCCAATCAGTGTTTTATTAGCAACACATTTGCCATACAGAACATCCCACAGCAAAACAGCATCATGTTGAGCTCTTCAGCTGCATCCATCAGCCTTGCTGAACCAGAAGGCCTGAAGCTACTGAGCCCACACCCTGATCTGAGCACTTACAGCAATGTGTTGTGGTTTGTTATATCTAACATAATTTTTCTATGGCTCCATCTCAACAAAGTAACTTTTAAAATAATTTTCAAAAGCCCTACCTGTCTCATATTAAAGGACTTTGTGATGTCATAAGAGAGTTGAGGTGACAGCGATCAGAAAGGAATCATCAGTGAGATGCTGGCTGTAGCTTTGTTACCATGTGGGTATGAGGTTGATCAGATGGCCACAGTAGATCTTGCACCTCCCCTCTCCTCATTTGTGAAAGACAGGACTATTGCTGCTGTTCAAGCCCCATAGTGAAATCTAAAGTTAAAGCCAGGACCTCTTTACAATGGCCACAAGATGAAAATTCATTTTGGTGACTGTCACAAAGATAAAGTAACTCATGTTTAGAATCCAAAACATGAGAGATCTTTTGATCTGACCCAGCCCATAGATTCCAGAGGCCCTCGTATAAATCTATTTGGCCATTTCTCTCACTGACTGACAAATTTTTGAGAAGGAAGGAGACACTAGTGTTCCCTCACACTGACCTCTAATTTATTTCCCAATTCGCCTTTACCCAACAAGACACTTAAGATAGAAATTCTAATTTCTAGGTTACCAGCCATCCCAGGGCTGATTTCCAAAGTCCTTGCAATGAGGGTGGAATTATGACTGTGAGGGTATGTGCTTGCCACACGGGCATGAGGAGTGGAGTTTCAATCCCAGAACCCATATAAAAGCTAGGTAGGCATGCTGTCCTGCCTGTGATCCCAGTGTGACAGAGACAGAGATGATAATCCTCAGAGCAAGCCAGCTAGCCAGATTAGCCAAAACGGCAAGTTTTGAGTTTAGTGAGAAATCCTGTCTCAGCCTTGGGTCTTGCATGCACATATATACCCACACATAAGTATGTCTATGTGTATGCTAACATACGTGTTGTGGAATATTATTTTAAAATGTGTTACATTTGTTTATGCTGTGGAACATTTGTTTAATGATGCTAAGATATGTTGCATTCTTTTATGTTGCATTTGTTCAACTCTGTGAAACTGTGTTACTCTGCCTGTCTAAAATACCTGATTGGTCTAATTAAGAGCAGAACTGTCAGTAGTTAGGGCAGGGGTGGCAGACAGAGAGAATAAATTGGAGGAGAAATCTAGGAAGAGAAGATCGAGGAGCAAGAGAAGGAAAAGAGAGGAGGACATCAGGGGCCAGCCATCCAGCTACACAGCAAGCCACAGAGTAAGAAGGAAAGAAAGGTATATAGAATAGAGGAAGATAAAAGCCCAGAGGCAAAAGGTAAACAGGATAATTTAAGTTAAGAAAAGCTAATTAGAAATAAGACAAGCTGAGGCTGGGCATTCATAAGAAAGTATAAGTCTCCATGTGATTATTTGAGAGCTGGGAGGTGGGCCCCTAAAGAGCCAAAAAAGTAAAAAAAAAAAAAAAAAATTACATACATGCACACTATACACATACATACTCGACAATACCAGGCCAGGAATGATGGTGTTTCAATGACACCTTTAAGTCTAGCACTCAGGAGGCAGAAACAGGCAGATCTTTGTGAGTTCTAGGCCAGCCAGGGCTACATAGAGAGACTCTGTCTCAGAACAAAAGATCTTGTATTAGTTCTCTCAGAAATAAATCTGTATGTTGCCCAGGTCAGACTCAGATCCATAAAAATACATGAGCGCTGACTGGCAGAGCAACAGAGGAACAAAGAGAACACTCCACAATAGCAGTGCCCCGTGTGCTCCAGACCCAGCACAGGGCTCCGGGAGACGGGAACACGGGCAGGCACTTTCAGCTTCCACCCTCCGCTTGGCATCCAGCAGACACCTTCCACAGCCACGGGTCCACAGTAACAATGAAAAAGACATAGGCTTCCTCAGCCAGCTCTTGTGTAGGACAAAAGAGACCAAACAAACACCATTCAAGTACCTTGCCAGCAGGGAAAAACAAGAGCACGGCACATTTCCTTCCCCATTAATTTGGATACGCAGTAGTTCTCTAGGATTACAGTAGCACACAATGTTCATATAAGGTTATGAACTGGTTTTGCATGGTTTTGTTGCTATAATTTAATACCATCCTAAGTGTGATGTATCCCAGCCATGATTAATCCTGCCCAGGCTACAGCCAGCTTCTATTAAAAAAAAAAAAAAAAACATGAAATACAGGACTCTTAAAGCCTTGGTCAAATCTGCAAGATGTGATATTAACACAGCTTCCACGTAGGCAAGCTACACCAAGACCATCTCCATGTTTCCTTTTGTGCTCTGCAAGCAGCTCCTTGGCCCACCTCTTACTGGAGCCTAGAAAATTCTGTGAGGACTGCTTTGGCCTGCTTTACAACAACATTATTAATACTGCTCAACCACAAAGTCAAATGACAGATAAAATCTGAATAGGCCCATTATTGTTTTTAAAAGGAACTAAACAAGCTATATAATTTGTTTGGGCCTGTAGCAAGCACAGCCCAACACGACAGAGGTACACACCACAGCCAGCCAGCCGCTGGAGCTCAGCAATGTGTAAATCCCCTCCTGGAACACCATGAATTCGAGCAGATGAAAGTTTTAAAATGTCAGGCAAGTCTCTGGGGACCAAGATGCTTTATGTTTTTTATACAGTGGGCATTAATTTCAGATGGGAAGGGAAAGCCGCCCGCTTGCTCCATTTTTTCTTAAGTTTCGTGTGTCCACTTTTAACAGGCTCCTCAGCAGGATTGATGCTGCGCTGAGTCCATTGGTTGGGCTCAAGGTGAGCAGAAGGTCCTGTGGAAAAGGACCAAATATTCACCATGTGGCCTGACATAGGACATTCAAAGTAGAGTTGAACAACAGAGGAGCAAATCCTACCTCCAACTGCTGCTAAGTGGGTAGCTTCCCTGGCTGACAATGTTCTTCCTCACAGGGTTACCAGGAAAATTCACAGTGTATGTAGATGCTATATAATATTCAATACGCATATATAGCTGTGTATATATACATATTATGTAGCATAGCAATATCTATATAAACATTTGTAAACATGTATATACTTAATAACATAGCACGTGAATTCATATATATGAATACGTATAGAGTATGTATCACACAGACACACACACATGTATACATGCTTTATGCTGTTGCTTTAATTCATAAACAGCTCTTCTCTTGTTTAACATTCATGGTTTTTTTTTCAACTGTGCCACCAAGGAAACTGATTACTCATGCATCCATTCATTTAGTCAGAATAGACTGATTCTGCGGTTCTTTGGGACCCAAGAGAAAAAGGACACCATCTCTACTTCAAGGAGTTTCAAAGTCTAACCCTATGTGAAGTCTGGAAGTCTTTGTTGCCAGTGTAGGTCAAGGAAGCTCCTCGATCCCCACGGTGACAAAACAGCTAAGCTAAGCACTCTGACCTTGGAGGCAGGAGGCCAGGAAGCTGGTGACTGTGGGACTGTTGCTCAGTATCATGGGCAAAGGCTACTTGTTTGGCCTGCTCATCCTCGTCTTGGACCTGAAACTTGCCCAGGCCAATGAAGTGCTGTCTTGTAGCATGAGTTAAGTGTCCCTGTGCTGCTGGCTGCACACTCCTGATACAGCATGAGAAGGGCCTACCTCTCCTCCACTCTGGGCTTCTAGAGCAAACACATGGGGAGCAAATCTGAAACCAACATGGCTACCTGCTACCCTGCCACATCTGCCTAACCACAGTCAACCTACAGAGAAAATAAGAAAATGGCTCCTTACATAAACCATGTACAAATACGTAGAACATGTAGAAACAGCTGACCACTATAAGACCTGCCCAGCACCCAGTCCAGAAAATTACTCCTTCATCAAAAGCAATTTGGCACAGCTCAACTACTAAAGCATTAAAATGAGATTATGATACAAAACACGCTTTTCATAGCCAAATCAATCATTCTGTCGCAACTCCTCTGTGCTTGGTCTCAGCTCCCTCTGTGTTGAAAGAAATTAACAGAAAATAAGTTGATCTTGATGAGTGTGATTCAAATCAATAATGTTAATTGGGCTCCTGAGCGTCAGGTGAAATGAGTTCGGATCAACAAAAGGTTAATACAGCTCCCCTTGCTGCAATACTGCCTATGATAAATCTATAGCGGGCTGAAAGTTCCCATGTCATTAACAGCACGTTTATCATGCTAAAAAGACAGGGACCTTCTCTCTACAACATGCTCTGTCAGTGCCCCTGAGCAGGTTAACAAAGGCCACACCTGAGGAAGGGCCGATGCACTCAAGGAAAAGATGTAAACTTCGGGAGGATCATCCTCTTCTGGTCTAATCCACTCCCCTTTCCTTCTTTGTGGGAGAACACAGAGCACCTGGATATTTTGCTTTATGGGATATTTCATTCTTGATGATGTAATCCACTAAAAGAGAAAATATTCAGTATTCTTATTAAGCAGATGCGGTATGTAAAGGGGGGGGGGTGAAGCCTGCTAGAGCACATGAGAAGAGAAACAGGAAAACAGAAGTGGTGTTATGAGGCCCTGTCCTTAAAGAGTTACAGTCCTCTGTGAGGTAGAAATGGACAGGTAATATCCATATGCAATAAGCAAGCCTTTAAAAAAAACTGGAAAAGGGTTGGCAACTTTCCTTATTAAAATCCTTCTTCCTCCTTTTGACATTGTTTAGGATCTGGTTCATGAGAGATCAAATTTACTCCCCTGTCTCAAGATCCTATCAGCAGTCCAAGGGTGGGATATAAGCCTAGTTAAGTTTACCGAGCTGGTGGGACCCTATCTGGAAGATTTTATTTGAGTGTGGTGATATTTGTTCCCCAAAATATTGTGTGCCCTAATAAACTTATCTGGGGTCAGAGAACAGAACAGCCACTAGATACAGAGGGCAGAAAATGGTGGCACACACGCCTTTAATCCTATCACTTGGGAGGCAGAGACCCATTCGGATCTCTGTGAGTTTAAAGTCACACTGGAAACAGCCAGGCATGGTGACTCACACCTTTAATCCCAGGAAGGGAGCCTTTAGTCCCAGGAAGTGTTGGCAGAAAGCAGAAAGGTATATAAGGCATGAGGACCAGAACTAGAGCCTGGTTAAGCTTTTAGGCTTTTGAGCAGCACAGTTCAGCTGACAGGCATCCAGTCTGAGGAAACAGGATCAGTTGAGGAATTGGCAAGGTGAGGTAGCTATGGCTTGTCCTGCTTCTCGATATTCCAGCATTCACCCCAATTCACCCAGGCCCTGGGTTTGTTTTTATTAATAAGAACTTTTTAAGATTCATGCTACATTTGAGGGACTGAACTTCTTCTCTCTTGCAGTACTTGAAGCAAGAGACACAGTTTTAGGAATCGTCATGAACAAAAACCACCTCTCAGTGCTTCCGGATAAGCCAATGCTGATCTGTTTTCCTTTGAGATGGCTTGACTATTTCACTAGTTGGTTGCTGTTGACTTACAATGAAGAACATTTGTACTATACAATGTACATATGAGTACTGAAGAAAGAGATGGTATGATAAGCTAGGCAAATCTACATAGACCACATCAGAAGTAGAATTCATTCTAGGCCTTGAAAACAGAAAAAGAGATAAACTTTAGTAGGCGAGAGACTGTAATGTAATAAAGAAATAAAGAAGAATTACTGATCTAGATACATCACCAGACTGGCAGTGTGGGCTTTATGGTGTTTATGATAACAGCACCAACACAAAGCCATGTGTAAGCAACTATTTCTCAGACTATTTAACCACCTCATTTAATCCTCACATCCCCTAAGAAAGATGTGTGACAATTCCCAAAACACACCTGCCAAGCAACCCAGACAGCCTTTGTGACTTGCACAATGTCAACAAGCATTGCCCTGGCCTCACTTGTATCTAAAAGAGAAATGTGGATCTGCCGGTTATTGGCTGTGTGAATCATTTTTTTTTTTTTTTTTTTTTTTTACAGATTACTCAGTTTCTCTGAGGTTGTATGGGACTAACACGAAATGGTACATAAAATGTGCTTGCTGCACACCTAGTACTATATATGTGATCCATAAATAGGAATTATTATCTTTACTATTTTAGGAAAAGTAAACCAGGCCTGAGTCTTAGAGTCACCCTAGTAGGGAATCAGAGGCTGGGGTAGAAATCACAAGGTAGAAACTCTACACTGTACCATTCAGTGCTTTCTAGATACAGAAAAGACTGCTTCTGTAGAACTAAACCTTTTGCCCTGAAGGTGTCGGCCCCTAATCAGAGAGCTGTCTCTTAGGGGTAGTGATGCATGGCAAGGATTGAGTATAAACAGTGTGACACCTGGGCCCAAGAGGCACAGCAGCCTTCTGAGACATCACTGTCCTATTTGTTGTATGCCATGCAAACCCAAACCTAACAGTTACCAGCCCCTTCTCCCACGTTCCTCCAGTCCCCTAGCTTTAACAAAGCTAGAGATCACATGTACATGAAGGAACTGTGAGACAAATCTGACTGGACTCACTACATCTGTGCTCTCCTCCAACACGGTGAGCAGCTCATTTCAGCTGTCACTTACTGGAAGTAAAATGACAAATATCTGTAATATCTGTCAGGGTATGAATGCTTTAAAAAGAGTTATGCGGCTGTCAACATTTTGATGACTTTAACAAGAGGAAAGTAAACGAAGAAGAGGAAACGCTGTGTCTGTGGAGTTCCCAGCTGAGAAACTTATCTAGTACTTCTATTAATAAAAATCAAATTACCTCATATGAAATGCAAGCAACCAAGACTTCCAGAGAAAACCAACGGAGGTGAATCTGTTAATAACCCTGCCAGTCCTACAGCTGATGTCATCAGAGCTGACTCCAACATCTCAGTAGAAAGCGACAAGTTCTACTAAAGGAATGTGATGTCTTTGCTCAACCTCTGCCCACTCTTTTCCTCTAAGATCAAATGTGCAAAATCCTCAGCACAGAACTAATCTTTTCAACTTTCCTGTCTCATCCTAAAAGTTAATAAATTCTAGATACAGCGGCACATTTCCATAATCCCAGCACTCATGAGGCTGAGGCAGGAAGATCATAAATTCAATGGGGCCCTCCTGGGCTACACAATGAGACCCTGTCTCAAAAAGCCAAAAGCAATGACGTCAATAACAAATACTAAAAATAAATGACAACATGCTGTAGGTGACTGTGCACTGTGCATCCCAGTTTACCAGGGAGAGTCATAGTGCATAACATTGACCTCTGCATAATTTATAAATAAAGTATTCTAGGTCATTATTTTAGATAAATAAAATAGATCATTATTTTAGACATACATATATGCATATAGATTTGTTCAGGCATGTGTGTGCAAATACATGTAAATGTGTGTGTGTGTGTATGTGCATGTGCTGTCAGTACTCATATGTAGGTCTGTGCACATGCATACACACATATCACACCACACACACACACACACGCATACGCATACACACATACAAATACACATACTAATTAAGTTGTGTGTGAAATTGCTCTGTAAAAGGTTTACTTCTATGAAGACCGTAGTTTGTTTTTTAAGGTTAACAACGGGTCCCAGGTGCAGCACTCTCATTTTATAAAAGGGTTCCCTGCAACCCAGGAAGAAGAGATTACTTGAGTGGGGATTCAGGAAGGGGATGGCATGTCTAGCTAAATTCCAGAAGAGACCCAGTCTCTTCCCATCAGCCCCTGCTACCTCTGTGAAGTTAACGCTATACCAATCTTCTGAGCTGCCATGGCTGGAGACGCATCTTAAAACAAGACCTCATCCCACAGTTTGTTGTCCTTTCCAAGTTCTGCTTGAGGTGTGAAGTCACTGGCTCATCCTTGCTTCTTCCACATGGGGATTCCCACCAGCACAGACTTCAGCAGAACTGCAGTCCAAGCACTGGGCTGTGGGGGGGCAGGGGCAGAGGCTGGGAGACTTCTGGGAGTTCTGGGTCTGAACACAGTAAGACTCCAAGTCCAGCTCATACCTATAATCTCAACATGTGGAAGGCAGAGACAGGAGAATTGCTGTGGGTTTGAGGTCACACTGGGCTACACGGTCTGTGCTAGTACAGGCTACAGTGTGATACTATATCTCAAAACACAAGAAACAAACAAAAACCCAACTTAGATCTTGGCCTCTTTGAGGGATAACTTTTGGCTCTGCCGTTTTGCCACAAAGAGGAGGAAATAGTAAATGAGGCACTGAGGTCAAGCTCACTCACTAAGGTCATGCTCACACACTGAGGTCATGCTCTCACAGGTCATGCCCAGCATCCCAGATGAAGCATCTCTCATTTTGCATTCATCTGCATCTGTCATGTCCATCAGAGTTCCATGAGTCCATCAGAGTTCCACACTGCAGAATTTAACAAGAAAAACATAGCACTTCCACCGGCATTTTCAAGGACTTAAAATGTGATTAATAGGCATGCAAACAAGTCAATACCAACTTATTTTTCACAATTATGTAGAAAGAAAAAGGCCATCGAAAAACTAGGAAAAATGCCATTACTGTAGCCACATGTGATGGTGTTTATCAGTAAAACCAGCATTGGAGAGACTGAGGCAAGAGAATCACAAGTTCAAAGCCAAGCTGGGCTATACAACAAGTGTGAGGTCATTGGGCTACTTAGCGAAACTCTGTCTCAAGAATGTAAAGAAAATGTCACCAGCATCATTACCTCCATGGTAGATACCTGTGAAACTGAGGTGTGGTCCATGTCACTCTCGGCTCCACTGGACCATTTGCTGTCCACTCAGTTGGCATCACACAGAGAAGCTGAACACCTTCATTCATAGATCTGGGACCACAGATCCCAAAACCAAAGAGCTCCTCTGCAGAGCTAATCCAAGCAAAGGCAGGAAGGCAGGCGAACCCTGCCCACAAGACTTCCCTCACTTAGCATGGAAGTGCCCTCATTTGGGCAGTAACCTCAACACCGCAAGTGCCTCTGAGTGAACAGAGAGGAACAATTATCGAAAGCAGAGGGCCTCTTTAAGGAAAGCTTTATTCAAGATGGGGGCCTCCAAATGCACCGTTCAGTCACTGGGTAACGACACTTGTTTACACTGAGATAATATTCTCCAAGGGGGGAAGAGAAGAAAAATGAAACTCAAGGTTTCCATATATTTACCCACTGAAAGGAAGCCACAAGGAGCAACTTGCATGAGATATAAGGAACGGGTGGATGTTTCAAACATGCTGTTTCCAGGTTATCACTCTTATCTGTTATAAAAAAAATTACAAACAGCTGCATTGAGAGATAAGGGAGCAGGAAGGTGTTGGATATGCTGCCCAGATGTTACTAAAATCCTCCCCCTGTTAAACTTATCTCCCCAGAACTAAAGACACCTCTAATCTTTTCTAATGGCTTAATCAAATGAAATAAATGGCTTGGTAAAATATCTTCTTTAAAACTCACATTACAGGACACACACACACACACACACACACACACACACACACACACAGTACTCATACAGAGGCAAAATTCAAGGTAGTCCTCAATATTTATATAAGGAAAAACTAAACCCCACACTAAAACATGCTTATATATTTTCTCAAACATAGTAAACTGGAAAATATATCAGTGATGATCTCAGAAGAGAGCTGGAGGGATGGCTCAGTGAATAAATATAAGCATAAGGACCTGAGTTTGGATCCCTAGCCCCCACATGGAAACTGGGCACAGCAGTGTCTGTCTTCCCTACATGGGGGAGATACACAGATCTCAGGGCTCACTGACCAGCCAGTCTAGCCAAAAGGTGGAGCATCTGGCTCACCCGTGTACCTGCTTCTGGGACAAGCACACCTGCACATATGAGCATATATGTGCATACACCACACACACCCACACCCACACCCACACCCACACCCACCCCACACCCACACGGAAAAAAAAAGGTTTTAAATAAAATTTTAAAGGCTCTGAGTGCTGTTGTTAGCTAATTTCCTTAATCACTAGTATTTCCTTTGCCTTTGGCATAGATAGAAGCCCCCTTGCTTCCTTCCCTATTCCAAGTATCTATTGCTTTCCTACTATATGCCCTATGTTAGAAAGAAGGGGAGGAGAAAATGACACAGATTGGAGAAAGGTAGAAGAGATAAAAGATGGAAAGTGGTAAAGAAGGGTTGTGTAAAGGGTGAAGAATGAGAATAAAGAAAGAATATTGACTATGTGTCCAATCAAGGTGCCAGCCTCCAGTCACATAGCAAGGCATGAAGGTCATGGTGCACAGAGCGAGCATTCTACACCCGATCCATTAGCCTCTTGTGGGCGGATCTCACATTTGTGCTAAGCAATTCATCACTCTGGAATGCAGATCTGAGAGTCAAAGGTTCTTTAGAGAATATATAGGTTTACATCCATGTTTTATCTCAAGACAAGGAGCTACCGGAGGACAAGATCTGAGTCTCAATGAGTCTCAGTACACACCCAGTCCCACGTGAGCACCAAGAGTAAGTTTCACCATTCAGCACGCTGACCAATAGTCAGGATGTACAGTACATAAGCAAACAAACAAACAAACAAACAAACAAACAAATAAATAAATAAATAAATAAATAAGTGTGTTTTCTGATTTGAAAAATGAAGGTGTTCCTCCAGGTAACCACAACCTTTTCTGGTGTCCACGTTCCTTCAGCTGCCATCAAGCTAGGCCTAAGTGGGTTTTGGATTTCCATTTTTATCTGCATTTTGAACGTCCAAGGAAGCATGGGAGACGCTTCACACCTCCAGCTGACTTCATCCTCAACTCCACTGTCCACTATATAGGTTCAGTAGAGCATTCTCTCATAGAAACTGATGATTCAAAAAACGCCCTTTGCTTTTAAAGAACACATCAAGGAAGCGCATGGCTCGTGTTAGCTCTCTCATTGGACACCATACCAAAGAGGAAGGATGGGTTGGGCTACTGTGGGGCGTCGACCCACCAACCCCACAGCTCCCTAGAGTTTTCTTGAGTGTGAGCAGCAGGAAATATTAGACGGAAGGATTAGATATTGCGGAGATAAACAGATAGAAAATAAAGGATAGCCTTGAGAGGGCCTGGAACCTTTTCCAACGGGCCCCGACTGTCTCTGCCCCAGGGTTTTTATAGAGATGCCAAGGGGATGGAGCAAATGACCTCCTCCCCCAGCACAGCCAAGTGCAGACCATCTCAGCCACCTGCACTCAGGCCGTGGTCCTAATCATCCTCTATGCGGACCTGCTGGGTAAAGCCACGAGGCACCCGAGAATGGCCCCCCACAGCTGGGTAAAGCCACGAGGAACCGAGAACGGGCTCCCACAGGCTACGCTGTCTTTCTGCATCACTCTTACGTCTACAACTCTTACTGTCCTAAGAGCAGTAATACTCGTTAATAGGCAAAAAGAAGTCTAATGTCTGGGGTGTCAAGCAGGCCCTGAGGGGACCTCAGAAGAAGCCAGTGGGGAAAAGTCAAATCTTCACAGGGAAAAGGGAAGAGCCGGCTCCAGTGGGGAGCTAAAGTTTCCTCAGAAAGGGAACATGTCTGGAAGGCTAGAGAAAAATTCAAGACTTCCAAGCAACCTCATAAACTACCGCCAAGAGAAAATAATCCTTAAATCGTTATTCTCACTACCTCACAAACTCTCAAAGGGACTCATCTGATATTTGCCAAGATGCGCCCTTTCCTAGGTTCCCACAGTTCTCAGAACAAAACATTGGCCCCTGACTGCCACACTGTCTTAGAGATTATGCTAACGACATAAGAACCTGCTTACTTGAAATCTGTTTTGTAGACAGTTGACAACTTTCAAGGCTTTTCCGTGTGTGTGTGTGTGTGTGTGTGTGTGTGTGTGTGTGTGTGTATGTCACAGAGTAGCCTCAGGGAAACTGGAGCCACCACATATGAAACAGGGCTCTGACTCCCAAGGGTTTAAAAGAATGCAATAGGCGATGTGATTGTTCTTATGGGGGGAAAAGTAATTAAGTAGAAAGGTTACTACAGAGCGTAAGACCTTTATAAAGATGGCCTGCTTCTTAGGCTTTTTCTGACTCTTTCTTGCAGCTATATCATATCTAAATATGTGTCCTCTGGAATGGAGTAAGATGAGTAATCTCCTTTGATGAGGGATGAGGGCAGGAAGGGGCCTATGCTGTCTTACATGTGGTGTTTTCACAGAAGGCTTGAAAGACCTACAGTAACAAAAACCTGAAACAGAAACTTTGAGATAAGACCCATGTGGAGTGACAGCCACAGACCTCAAGATTCTGCATGCCCTCTTCTTGGGGATCAGGCAGTGGTAAGGTCATTATGCTAGGTGGTTTCTATACCAACCTGACATAAGATATGGCCATCTGTGGGAAAGGTATCTTAATGAAGAAAAATGTCTCCACAGAACTGGCCTGTAGGCAAGTCTGTGAGGCATTGTCTTGATTGATAATTGATGTGGGAGGGCCCAGGCAATTGTGGGATGATGCCACCCCTGGGCGGGTGGTCCTGAGGCATTTTTGAAAATAAACTGAGCAAGACAAGAAGAATAAGCCAGTAAACAGCATTCTTCCTCAGTCTCTGCTTGAGTTCCTGCCTCCAGGTTCCTGCCCTGCTTGATGCCCTGACTTCCCTCAGTGATGGACTGTTACCTGGAAGTGTGAGCAAAATAAACCCTTTCCTCCCCACGTTACTTTTGGTCATGGTATTTTATCACAGCAACAGAAATCCTAACTAAGGCATTCATGAAAGTTTAGAGCCAAAAGATTAACAAGCATTGGGGCTAGGTAGTGAGGACATGGGGTTTTCTATCTTTCTTTTTTTTAAAATATTTTCTTTTGCATGTATGAGTGTTTACATTATATATATATGTGCACCATGTTCTTGCTTGGTGCCTGAGGAGGCCAGAGGTAGTCATTAAAACTCTTGGA
Source organism: Peromyscus aztecus (assembly GCA_902168405.1). NCBI lineage: Eukaryota > Metazoa > Chordata > Mammalia > Rodentia > Cricetidae > Peromyscus > Peromyscus aztecus. The sequence continues at coordinate 14,914 of CABHPQ010175462.1, forward strand.
ACTACAGTTACAGATGGTTGTGAATTGCCTGACCTGGGTGCTGGGAACTAAACCCAGGTCCTCTTCAAGAGCAGCAAATGCTCTTAACTGCTGAGCCATCTCTATGGCCCTATATGGACTTTTATTACGTAGTTCTCTCTGCCTTGACAAAGATAAAGGGGGTGCTGGGAAGATGACATAATCAGTTAAGTATCTGCCATAAGTTCCAGCCACAGCCCTTACATAAAAAGCCAGACATGGTAACACATACTTACATCCCAATTCTGGGAGGCAGAGACAAGAGGATCCTGGAGCTCTCTGGCCAGCCACTCTAGCCAAATCAATAAACCTTGGTGCTGCGGGATGTCTTTCTGGTGCGGGATGTCTTTCTGTATGCTGTGAATATGTGTTGCTCTGATTGGTTGATAGATAAAGCTGCATTGGCCTATGGCAAGGCAGCTTGGAGGCAGGTGGGAAATCCAAGCAGATAGACAGGAAGAGAAAGGAGAGGAGGGGGAGACACCATGTGAAAAGGAGCAGCAAGATACCAGCAGACCAGTAGAGCCACAGGACATGTGGCAAAGCATAGATTGATAGATGAACCAGTTATTAGAGCTAGCTAACAAGAAGCTTGATCCATAGGCCATATAATTTGCAATTAATATTAAGCCTCTGAGTGATTATTTTATAAGCGCTCGTGGGACCGTGGGGCCAGGTGGGACTGGAGAAACCTTCCGACTACATCTGGGGGGGGGGGGGTCCTGGTGAGAGACCCTGTCTAAGATCAACATGGATTGCTCCTGAGGAACATCACTCAAAGTTGACCTCTGGCGTTTCCATACATGTACATACATGTGCACCCACACACGTGTACGTACATACAGAAACACACACAAATCACAAAAGTTCACCAAGCTGGAGAAATAAGCATCTGAAAGATGAGATGCCTCCCTATGCTCTACCTTGACCCCCAGATGCCTTTTAAGAAGGAGGATGAGAAGACAGACTGGAAAGAGGAGGTTTAACTGGACCCTTTATTGTTTTTCATAAGCTCTTGAGTTTCTCTGCAGAGTCTAAAAGACTTACACAGCATTTTCTGTTTAAGCCAGTCATGTTTCCCTATTACTCTTCAATCTGGGGACTTGGGTTGCTGTTGTCATTGTTGTTGTGTCTGTTGTCATGGTTGTTGTGTCTGTTGTCATGGTTGTTGTGTCTGTTGTCATCATTGTTGTGTCTGTTGTCGTTGTTGTGTCTGTTGTCATGGTTGTTGTATCTGTTG
>CABHPQ010175462.1:16271-35879 GCA_902168405.1 Peromyscus aztecus
TTGTATCTGTTGTCATGGTTGTTGTGTCTGTTGTCATCGTTGTTGTTGCTGTCTAAGAACGTTGTATTTGAGGGATACAGGCATGAGGAGGCAAGGATGGAAACCCTGCACGACATCTCCCCTCTGGCATGCCTTGGGCCCTCTGGCTTCTACAGGAAGCCATCCTGCACATTTCAAAGTGACTTTGGAGCCTACAAAGTAAACACATTCTTCAAGTTATTCATCTCGGCTCATGAAGAAGATTGTTTTTTCCATACTAAAGGTCATTTGTATTAATATTCTGAGAACAAGTAGCTAGTGACCAAGGAGGGGCATTACAGACAAGCCTTTAAAGGGGGGGCAAATGTTGCTTATGCCATCAGAGTAGATCTACTTAGCATCCAGTAATGTTTCATTAGCTAACAAGGCATTTGCTTCCAACGAGTAAAAACTGTAATAAAGAGATGTAATATTTTAAAAAGTAATGAACGTCATTTTTTCCTCTATTTTATGTTGCTATTAAAACTGGCCTTAACTGTGTTTCTCATCTGCTCCTTTTCTTTAACTACCATAATTTATGCAGATAAATGTTGGGGGAATCACATCAGGAACACTGTTCAGATTGCTACCCATAAATGTACTTAGCCATCATTTTCTTCTTCTCCTACTTCTATGTCTTCATATTACAAAAATCAAGTTACCAACATTTAAAATGATATATTGTCACCAAAAAGCACTGAGGCATAACACCAAATAATAAATTATTTGTGGTTGAAGGTTAAAGCCAAGTTGAAGAGATAACAATGCTTTTGTGACTTGGGACTCCTTTCAAACCGCAGCGGATGGAGGGAAGCTTCCAGGTGACAGAACTGACATCCTGTGATCACCGTCAAGCTACAGATTTACTGCAAAACCCTGAAGTACTGTCAAGGGCAGATCAATGTTTCCGATAATTCACAAAATAATTTGGCTTTACATAATAGGTATAATGTTGTATGACTTCGAAAGCCACCCTTGCTGTCTAAACACAGATATAAGAAGCTGCTCTGTGGCTTTTCCTGTCCTCAGGAACACAGCTTCCAGGAGGATCAGGATACAGGGTGGGACCAGATTTCATCATGGGGGAATCTTGTGATCCCATTCCTTCACTCATTTCCTCCAGAAAATCTCATGGGGAAAAAACAAAACAAACAAACAACAACAAAACAGTGTAAACCTCTACAAAATGAAAGTCCTTCAAAGTCACTTCAAAGCCAACACCCTATGAAGTCAGGATGCGCCTCAGGATCCTCAGGATCTAAACTACAGCTTTGTCCCAGCACTACAACATGAGTAAGAGAGATCCACCAGAGTCTAACTACTCCGGGAGAGCACAGGACAGAGTGTTTCACACAGTCTGAGGTTTCTACGAATTTACTAATAACTTAGCAAAGCTCAAATCCAATGAGTCTGGTGCCTGGAGCATCTGTGTGCTTTCACTGTTTCATTTGGGTTAGGGAAGCTTAGTAACTGGCTTGATTAACTAGACCACCAGGCAAAAGCCATTGGTCAGCTTAAGTAAGTTTACTATGAAAATGGTTTTGGTTTTGTCCTTTCATTGAGTAGCTGCTCTGATACGGGGATGAAAACCAGGGGTGGGGCGAGTGTTATCTTCATGGTTTTATTGTGCTTGAGAATCCAAGAATGGTTAAAACTGAGCTTCCTAACCCAAAATTCCCAAATCAAAAACTTTGGGAGCATGGATAGCTAGAGTCCGGAGTTCTGAATTGGGAGGGTCTCAGCTGTTGGGTAGTGCAGTATGGGCAGGCACTGAGCACAGGTCCACACTCCCCACACCGACCTAGACTCATGGCAGGCTCTGAGAAACAGGAAGATGAATGTTCGCTTTCACAGAGGCAGACCTGAAAATCCTCAACAGAGCCGCAGGTATGTGCCCTCAATGGGTCACAATGACAGACACAGAAGGACTTGGTGATTGGAAGCCAGGCAAGTGGCCCAGGTAGGAAGGGTCAGATCACAGAAGGACAGGAAGTAGTAGATCTGAAGGAAGCTACTGGCACTTTTTGGCTTCTGGGTACCTCATTTGTACCAGCTGCTTAGAAACTCCCTGGAAGAGGACTCCCAGATTGGGAATATCTGATTCTCACTGTGGAAAATCTGGGCAATGGGCAATGGTGGTTAAGAGTGCTGGAAATAGTAGTGTGTTTGGGGGCATGTGTGCACGTACTTATGCACATTTTTGGGAAGTACACGCATTTGTGTATGTGTGCTCACAAGGCCAGAATTTGAGTTAGATGTTATACTGGCAAGTTCTATGTCAACTTGACATAAGCTAGAGTCATCAGAGAGGAGGGAGCCTAGGTTGAGCTGTAGGCAAGCCTGTAGGGCACTATCTTAATTATTGATTAATAGAGAGAGCCCAGCCCATTGTGGGTGGTGCCATCCCTGGGCTGGTGGTCCTAGGTTCTATAAGAAAGCAGGCTAAGCAAGCCATAGAGAGCAAGTCAGTAAGCAGCACTCCTCCATTGCCTCTGCATCTGTTCCTGCCTCCAGGTTCCTGTCCTGTCTGAGTTCCTTTCCTCATTGCTTTTGATGATGGACTGTTATATGGAACTGTGAGTGAAATAAACCCTTTTCTCTCCAAGTGACTTTGGTTATGGTGTTCATCACAACAATAGTAACTCTAAGACAGATGACTTCCTCAGCTACTCTCCATCTTATTTTTGAGACAGGATTGCTCACTGAACCTGAAGCTGTGGATTAGACTAGACTTCTCAAGCTAGCAAGCACTAGCTTCTCCTTGGTCTGCCTCCCCAGCACTGAGATTGCAGATGTATGCTGCCACACATAGGTACTGGCAATCTGAATTCAGGTCCTCAGGGTTTTATAGTAAGCATTTCACTGACTGAGCCAGCTCCCTGGTCCCCAAATAGTAGTGTGGTTTTGAAGGAGAAAGAATGGGTTTTGAATAGATCTGAATGATCCATTTACAAGGATCTAACACCTAGTGGGGTGGTTTGAATAAGAATGGTCCCCATAGGCTCATATATTTGAATGTGTGGTCATTAGACAGTGGCACTACTTGAGAGAGATTAGGTGTGACCTTGTTGGAGGAAGTGTGTCATTTCCTTTGATGGTGGCCTCTGGGTTTCAAATGTTCAAGCCAGGCCCAGTATCTCTCTATCTTTCTCTCTTTCACTGTCTGCCAATCCAAATACAGCACTCTCAGCTACCTCTCCAGCACCATGTCTGCCTGTATGCCACCATGCTTCTAGCCATAATGACAATGGACTAAGCCTCTGAACTGTAAGCCAGCCCCAACTAAATGTTTTCCATTATAAGAGTTGCTTGTGGTCATGGAGTCTCTTCACAGCAATAGAAACCCTAGACAAGACACCTGGCTAAAAGTAAAGGCAGAAATTGAGGAAAATCCTTCTTTAAAGAACACACATGTATGTTCACATGCCTGCATTCACATACCACAAATACATACAGAGAGAGAGAGAGAGAGAATCATACCATACACAATAAAAGCCAATGAAATAAAGATTAAAAAAATAACAAACAAGAAGGCATGCAGGCATGCTTTTAAGAAGAAGAACTTGTTTCATTATCCATAAAACAAGGTTTTAGAATTTTCAGTCATTCTCCCAACTACATGACCACACATGTGCTGTCCAATAACCAGGCAAGATGCTTAGTCATCCTTACATCCTACGCAATCCATGTGCTGTGTGATCACGAAATCTAAGCCCATATGTGCATGTGCGGAGCAGGGGGGGGGGGCCTATAAAAGTGGGTTCCACCTATTCCATCCCTCTCTTCCTGCACAGTCATTCCACAGGCCTATGCACACCCCTTCTATTCCCTTCCTTTAATAAACTTTTACAGTGGGCTTCATTGTGCCTCGTGGCTTCTCTCACATAGTAAACAGCACCACTTAATAAATAACACTGTGCCACTTAATAACACAAGGACTCACTCCAGATCACAACTACGGTTTCTCCCAGCTCTCCAGTCTTACATAAGACAGGAAGAGAGTCTGCATCACAACACAGACAGCCTGACAACAGGACACTCACCCTTCAAATAAAGCTGAATCTCTCACCCAGCGAAAGGACACATCCACTTGAATCGACATTCTTAAAAGTCTATTCTTAGTGAGGTTATAAAGTCATTAGAAAATGCCAAATACTTCCAATAATCATGGGGGGGAGGGGGAGGGCAGGGCAGGGGGTGGGGCACGTACTATACATCGTATAAACTGAATTTTGTTTATTTTGTATGAAGTTGCACTTTGGTTTTTGGCTTCAGGGCGGAAAGATCCCTAATCTCTGCATGCAACTGTTCTTCCTCTTCATCCACGATGTTTAACTGCAATTCAGTTGTGTTGATAAAGCCTGGACTTACTTGGACTGATCAAGCCAATGCTTGTTTCTCCAGCCTGGGTCTGTGGGAACATCCTTGGGAATCCAGAGAGGAAAAATGTATAATTTTATGTTTGAGGCCTAATGATAGGCTTAAAAACTAAACGGTTCTAGGTTCGACTGGCTTTTAAAAGTGCCTTATCTCAGAGCACTCCCTTGAAGTTCTGAGGCCTGGTTCCATACTGCCTTAATCTTTAATATGCTGGTCAAAATGCCATACCTGTTCATCACCAAAGAGCTAACGCCACCACCACCCGAAACATGAAACTCCTACCAAATCAGTCTTTTACAGTTTTCCTCTTGGCCTGAACAAAATTCAACATGAAATGGTATTTTCATCTGAATTAGGCTTCCCTTTTCTCAAACTATGTCACAGACTGTGACTGAATTGAATCCAAGGTAACAGATACTACATTAACATAATAGTGTTTTTTTCTAACGAGCTGTGCCGCCGTCCGAAACCCTCATGGTCACTTACCCAGAATGCAATCTTGATTTTCTTTTCAGGTTTTGCTAACCACTAGCAAGTGTCCACACTTCACAGGGAAAGATAGGAATATCTTTCATGAAAAGATGTGCTTTTGCTTCAAATAAGGTAAAATGGTGACTCGGACAAACACAGACATATGCAATGGATATCCCTGAGTCCTCTCATTAGTAAGAGAACTTGTAAGATGTATTGAAGAATTCTAAGTACCACCCCTAGCCAGGCGGCCTGGAATCTGAAATGAACTTACAGATAGATGCAAAACTGAGAGCCACAGGGCAAGAAACAATGATACAGGATACGATTCATTTGCATTTCTATGGACAAGAACTGCCTGCATCTGTATCACTTGCCTACAACATACACATTTGTAAACCTAGTCCAAGATAATGTGAGGCACTAAGGGGGGGTGGGATGCTACACAGGACCTCCATGGAACCCCCAGCACAGTCAAACTCTTTTGCAAAGCCAAATGAAAACAAATTATAGTTTCCTAAATGCATTTTTCTCTTGTTTTGTCTCACTTTGGTTTTGAAAAAAAGGTCCCATTTTTCCAGGCTGACCTTGAACTTGAGATACAACCAAAGATGGCCTTGAATCTCTCATCTTTCTGCCTCTACCCACCAAGTCCTGGGAGTGACCAGTGTGTACAACTATGCCCAGTTTCATCATAAACGGGTGTTCTGTAACCTGTTTCCAGAACACTGTGCCATCCCACAATGAGATCTGAAGGACACACAAAGCAGTGATAACAAACCAAGCCACATCCAAGAAAGCCAAAGACACACCAAGGAGCTCTGGCAAAGTCAAGCCAGGCACCAAGCTGGGGTGACTGCCTGTGCTTGCCCACCGACTATGGGCATCTCGGGGGCCGATGCCCTGAGATCATCGCTGTAGCTCCAGGGTTAGAACTCAACAGTCTGAAGTGATCGGGGCCCAGACCTCTTCAGTGACTAGAGAGGAAATGACCTGCTAAAGCTACAGGTACCCCAAGTTCCCACCTAAGATAAACTAAATGAGGTACTGGCACCCAGGTACTCTCTTTGCTGTACAGGAGAGATGTGGTAGCTCAAATGAGATGTCTGCTGAAGTCTCAGACATTTGATACTCGAGCTCTAATTGGTGGCACTGTTTGCAAGGTTTGAGAAGTGTGGCCTTATTGGAGGAACTATTTCACTGGAGGGAAGCTTTGAGTTTAAAAACTCATGCCGTGTCCAGCCCATTCTCTCTTTTTTTTATACTTGCAGTTTACCGTGGGAGCCCTCAGCTTCCGGCCCCTGCTGCCATGCCTGTGTTCTACCATTGCGGACTCTAACCCTCTGAAACCATAAACTCATATAAACTCTTTGCTCTATAAGTTGCCTTGATTGTGGTCTTTTATTGCAGCAACAGAAAAGTAATTCATACAGAAGGGTGTTTACATACCTTCTATTGGAGACTAAGAGGTCTAACCCCCCATCGCCAAAACCCTGGGACTCACCAGTAGAAAGAAAGCTTGGGACAACAGGTTCAGAGAAGGAGAAGCAGTCCCAGGACACCAAGTCCTAGGAAAGCTGAAGCCCCCTCCATCTCAGCCCTGAGTTCTCTACACAAACACCAGAGTACCCCCCAGAAAATGGCACTCTTAGATTTTCCTAAAAACAGCTTGGCTAGCTCAACACCAGACAAAAGGAAAAGGAAAAGGGTAGCCAAGCCAGGCTCCCACGCTTCGGTCATCCTGAACCAAGATCCACACACAGTTCTAAGAACACAGAGTCTTCTAGAGAAATTTTGAGTAGGCCTGGGTTCTGCAAAGGCGCCAGCTCTGACCCTCACAGGCTTCAGGAGTGCATGTCCCCATGAGTTATTGCGTTAGCGAATGAAAAGTGAGTTATGTCCCTTGGTCATTTCACCCGGGAACTCTCCCAGGCTGCCAAAAAACCCAAACTATGCAGGAAGGTTACAGGACGTCCCCACCAGAGACAAGACACAAGTTTCACTTCATAAATCAACAACAAACCCAAAAGGCAACCAGCTGAAAAAAGGCCAGCTATACCAATAAAACATTTTCTTAATTCACCTCATTCTGGGTAATTGATTTTTTTTTTATTTCACGAACAAGTAATTTTTAATGTAAATAATAAACCCAGTTAACCGTGTATTCTTGTTGCATGTGGGATGACGAAGTTTTTATCTGAATTAATTAGGTGATTTTTCACTAATACAGATTTGTTGCTTTTACTTAAGACTCTGTTTTTAATAAAATTCCTTCTCGCCCTTACCCTTATCCCACTCTTTAAATGAAATGGAAGGCAGTGGAAGGTGCTGTGGTGTGTCTCCACATTTGTTTCTTTAGAAAGAATGACTAATGAGAGAGTACACAGCATCTGGGTATGATATACCCAGCTTCCCCTGGGTAGGACAGGGGTCCCCAGCCTTATTTAGAACATGCTTCTTATTTTATTCCTACACCATCCCTGCTACAGTCAACCAACATTCTGTGTGTCTCATCGCTATATAATTTTAATACATTGTAATTTGAACTCTAAGATGTAAACATCATGGCAGTGGGTAGGAAACTCCAGCTCTTTTTCCAGGGGAACTACACATCTGCCATCTAAAGGTAGAACGGTCAGCCTGGCCACAAGAAGAGGCCCTGAACCACCCTCCCCTCTGCCTTGACATCTCCTGCTTTCCCAGCTCCCTGCAAGGCTGGGAGAACAGGGAAGGGGAACTAAATTACTTCCACGTCCTGCAATCTGTCTGCTATATTGGAACTGAGAAGCCGTCTCACGAAACCTGAGCCTCAGTCTTCTTTTTTTATTATGATTTTAGTTTGGGGCATTTAATTTTATTTTTCTGGAGTAGATTTTTTTTCAGCTGTTTTAAGCAATTTTTTACAAATTTCAATGAAAAGGTTAAAAACAAAGACTCAGTTTCACTATGCCCTCCGTAGCAAAGGCCAATAGGCCAACACCATGTGTGTTACCTTTTGCCTGGATCCGGGAGCCACACTTGAGCACATGTGCATCACACACACACACACACACACACACACACACACACACACACACATATATATAATTTTATATATATGTATAATGTTATATGCATGTATAGGATGTTTCTAGAGGCCATAGTCTCTCATCATTATCTCCAGATCTAGAGGGAAGACCTTGGCTGTTTGTTATCTCTCATTTCTTGTTATTCCAACTGTGGTCCTTAGAGCAGCAGCATGGCCATCACCTGGGCAGTGTGAGATACAGAATCCCAGACCCCAGTGAGACATCCTCAACCAGAAATCTACAGTGTTTTTTACAGGCTGTCTCACAGATCCGCATGGGCAAGTGTGCGAGACATTGATCTCGTGCAGATTTGGAGTGTCCTCTCTCAGAAGGTCACTCAAACTCTTTCAAGACCTTTCTAGAATCTGATGCACAGTCTAGTCTCCTGCAAGACCCTAGCAGAAGCCTTTGGGATTTCCAGCAGCGGCTACTCAAGCTGGGCAACCTCTAGGGGAAGTCACTGGGGACGTGCCAGGGGTGGTGATGGGAGTGGCCTCCCCTAGCCTGAGTGTTTCCACACAACAAAGCCATTAATTAAGATCAGCCTGGCTGCTGGCAAAGCAGTCACTCTGGCGTTCCCTGTCTGCCTGGGACTGGTGTGAGGTGTGAGAATCTGGGTAGCCTACGCTGGGACTCTGCCCTGCTGGTGTTGATTGTGTATGATTAATGATTTAAAGGAATAAAAAGAGAAAGGTCAACTTCTGAGTTCAAGACAGAGCAGCTACACAGGGAGTAATTAAGATACTTGTGTAAGCATGATTAATAAGCACACGCGGACACTCTCAGCGGTAAACAAGATGCAAGCAGATGGTTAGCATGGAAAAGGCTTTTCTCTTTTTTACTCTCCTGAAAGCAATTTTTCAGTCGCTTGAAATTTGGCTTGTGAATCCTTTTCCTGCCCCCAAGTCTCAAAAAACTCATTATCTCCACAATCTTGGGATAAGGAAAAAAAAAAAAAGTAGCAGACCCCTTCCATGCCCCTTCATTCTCTGGTAAAAACAAAAAACAAAAACTTATAATTTTATTTTATTTTTATAGCTAACTAGAGTATGCTTGTAAAAGGGATGCAACCCATCTTTGTTCCCCACCACCTTTTATGTCCGACGTCCCATGAATTGAGAGGCTGACAAGGTGGTTGGCGAGGAGTCTTTTAACTCCCACCCACCACCTCTCCCTGCTGTCCGTGATGGGCACAACAGAGGCGTCAGCGGCGGCGGCGGCGGCGGCGTTTCTGCAGAGTGCTGGCAGGTAGGTGTCAGAGCCGGCCGGTGGGCGCCCCGCTCCAACACTAATCAGCCCCAGTGTTCTTTTACAATCCATATCTAATTCGCAAGTTTCATTCTTTCTGAAAAACAATTACTAGGTTTTGAAGTTCATTGTGCATTTACTCAACTGTCTCTTCGCATTAATGTAAAGTGGGAACAAGAAAACAGAGTCAGCAGGGAAGGGAACATCAAAAGATGCTAAGAGAAGATGAAGGTTTTATTTTAAGACTAATATAATTACAGATGTGTGCAATACTTTACAATAAGTGGGACACAAAAAGGTGTATCCTGGACCTTCAAGAGAGAGGCTATGTGTGAGGAGAGAAAGAAAAGCAGAAGTGAAGACATTCTGCACACACACACACACACACTCCTAAAAGGAGGGAGAAGAAAAGAGAAGGTCATTTATGACTTCAGAAAACAAAAAGATTTTCCAGGATCAACCAATGAAGAATCTGTCTTGCTTGGCAAGAAAATAATAAGGCGATGACAGCGTGGGCAGTCTTAGTTTTCTCCCTCAGTAGTGAAAGGGAGAAGGGAGAGGGAAAAGGAAAGAGTACAGAGAAAAGAGTAAGGGCTATGGGGAAGGGGAGGGAGCCGGAGCTTTAAACAGGAACAAAACTGCCAACCCTAATGAAGAGGATACTGTCAACATTGTGCTTCTGAATTCTCTTCTTGAACTTCCTGAGGGGCAAAGCTGACAGCCCCGTTCCACAGGGCCACATGTGCACACCCCTTACTCCGAACAAAGTGCCATGTACCTCCCAGGGCCACCTCAGCAGAGCAGCCAGTCCCAGAGTTCACCCATCCTCAGCTAGCCTTGGGCCAGCCATTCCCCTTCCTGCCCCTAGGTCCTGCCTCTGGAGAGCTTCTTCAAGCCTTGCAGACAATTTGGGCTCCCAGCCGGAGTCCATGTCATTCAAGTCCACATGCTTCCAAGACCACAAAGGTCTCAAAGCGATGGCCCTTGGGGGCAAGCATGGGGCTTTGAGAACAGGTGTGTGCCTGCCTCTTCCTCACAATCACCACAAAGAAGAAGACCCTAAGACCTCCCCCACCCCGAGAAAATTCTAGCATGACCACATGATATATGGCCTACCATCTCAAACATCTTGATTTATGTAGTCCTCTTTATTCTGAACACTGTGTTAGTAGTTCTGAAGCCACCCATGTCCCAAAGGTGTTGGGGAAATAAGTTTCTAAAGATGGGGAGAGAGGATGCTTAAAATTAATAGGTCACTCAAAGTACAATGAGGTGCTTTCCTTCAGAAAGTCTCATGCGACTGTGTTCCATGAGTCATCCGCGGACTTGTCCCAAACTCACTTTGACTTCAGGAACCCCGGCCTCCCTAGAACTCGGGTTCCACAGAACATTCTTTGAGAAGCCCGCTGCCCATTTGAAAACATTCTATTCTTTGAAGGCAGGGACAATGCTCCCTATCTTTCCCCTTCCTTGGCCCTAGCACAGCGGGCTCACAAGATTATCTCTCTGAGGTCTACTTGCTTCCCTTTGATTCCTGGTTTCCACCAGCCTGACCCGCCTTCCATAGTTTCCCATTCTCTTTGAACTCTGGGAAGCCACTGCTGGGCTCAGGGGAGATCTTTTCCACCACACAAAGGGAAGCAAGCAGGCTTTGCAGGCACCTTCTAATTCCCCTCCAACCACACTGGGCTTTTTCCTATTCACCCCACAGTAGCAGGAAGGATGAAGTGCAGTGTTTTTGTCCAGAGACTGTGTAACTAACTGTTTTCAATCACTTCAGGTTAAATAGGAGTTTGGGGAAATGGTATTTATATTAAAAAAAAAAAGTCTACGCACAGTGGAACAGAGAAGAGGAAAAAAGTCCCCAGCCCCGGCATAGCCACACTCCTCACTCACACGTCCCTCTCTCAGGATGTGCAGTTCGGAAGAACTGAAGCAGAGGCAGAGAACACACATTAATGGACACTACGAGCCGTGCAGTTGAGAGGAAAAACTAGATGCGTCTTTTCTTTCTACTTTTTGTGTGTTTTTCTTTTTCCGTGCTGGGCTCTGCTTTGTTTTAGTGTGTGGCAGGGTCTCGTGCCACAGTCAGACTTGGAACTCACTAAGCATCGAAGGCTAGCCTTAAACTTCTAACCCTACGGAACAGCAGGATGGCAGGTATGAGCTGCCACGCCTTTGTTTACTGGGATCCTTGTCTTAGGACTCAGGACACAGCACTTACATGGTCTACCTGACCCCCCAGGTTCCTGCCTCACCCCTCACTCAGACTACAGTTCCATGCCATCACCAGAGGAATGGCACTTATGTTCCTTTCCTGCTCTGGTCAACATTTAAAGCTACACGAAACCCCGAGAAGTAGATATGTCTCTACTCCCATTTTACAGACGAGAAAAGTGAGGAAAACAAAGACTGAAGGAACCTCCCCAAGGTCACATGGCTAGGGCATGAAGAGCTGGGCCTATAACCCAGGCATCCTGACTCTCCGTTCTAGAGCGGGCTTTGCCAGGTTCTGTCACTCCCTAGTACCTGTCTCAGGGCACCACAACCCATGTGCCCACCAAGCTTCTCCCCAACCTTGTCTTCCGTGGTCCTCCCTAACCTTCCTCCCGCTATCAGCTTAAGTATCCCAGCTGTAAAACCTTTCTGACCAATCCAAAGGCCACGGTCCCCGCTGTGCGCTCCTGCCTCTTCCAGCAGACCGCTACAGACTCATTCTCTTGATTGGCGGCATGGCTTTCAATGGGTGGGTGACATTGCCTCCTTGACCAGACTGTCAACTCCATGAACCTTTAACCTGCTAACGATTCCCTGCACTGAGCATATGCTAATCAAAAAATAAAATAGCGTCTAGAAATAAACAAATCATTAACAAATGAACAGAAGGTGCTAATAGGCTGGATAAATGAATGGCATCTTCCTGATACTACCAAGGGCTTGACTGAGACCGGCTTTCTGAGGTGCCAGGGACACCCCACATCTCTCCTACATTCCCTTCCTCTGGAAGCCAAACTTCCACACTATTGTCTCTCAGGCCAGCCCACAAATGAGATAACAGGATGCTTAATTTTACATCAACCCGTTAAGCTGCTTTAAACACTTCACTATTCCCCAAATGTAGTTAAATATATGAACTTGCACTTAGAGTTGTCAACAACGCATTGACGATTTGTTTTATAGTTGCGTGTTAATCTACAATCTGTTTAATGCAATCCAATACATTATTCGGGACGGTGATTTATAAATTTAAGTCTTAGACCATGAAATATCATTTAGGATTAAAACTCTAATCTCTTAACAGGGGAGATGCCTGCTCACAAAAGAAGTATCTGAGAGTCTCTAGGTAGAAAAGGTAGTACCCCCGCCACTGGTCACCTGTCACTAGGAAAGGTACTGAGGACAGGCTGGTATTGGAGTACGGGGGGAGGGGTGAGAACATTCTTGGGGCTGAGAAGATGACTCAGTGAGTAAATGCTTGTTGTCCAAGTATGAGGACCTAACTTTAGAGCCCCAACACCCACATACAAAGCTAGGCATGCCAGCAAACACCTTTAACTCCAGGATTTGGAAGGCAAAGACACCTGAGTCCCTAGGGTTGCCGGCCGGCCAGTCTAGCTGGAGTGATCTCCAAGTTCAGTGAGAGAATTATCTCAGAAAATAAGGTAGAGGGTGATGGAAGAAGACAACTGATATAACCTCTACTTCCACATGAACTCACACACACACACACACACACACACACACTGCATTCACGAGCACATGCGCACACATACACACTTCCTTGTCTCCAGCTAAGGATTCACTCGGAACCATATCTTTCGGTCTCTTCCTCCTAGAGTCCTTAGAAGGAGAATGGGAACAGTGACGACAGCTTACAGAATGCAACCAGAAGAAGCGAATGTTTTCACTCTTCCCATTTCTTAGGTGAAGAGACTACAGGATAAGGCATTGCAGCACAGGCCATCCACCTCTACCCACTCTGGGCTGTTAGCCTCACTCATCCTACTTTCCTTCCCACACAAACCTTTATCATCACTCTGATTAACATGCTGAAAACTAGAAGACCATTACAAGATCCTTGTCATAAAACAACTGTTCAGTGAATTCTCTGGGAACAAGATAGGGTGTGTGTGGTGGTATTGTGTTCCCAAAAATATTGTGCACCCTAATAAACTTATCTGGGGTCAGAGAACGGGACAGCCACAATATTAAACATAGAGGATAGGCAGTGGTAGCACACGCCTTTAATCCTAGCATTCCAGAGGCAGAAATCCCTCTGGATCTCTGTGAGTTCAAGGCCACATTGTAAACAGCATGGTGACACACGCCTTTAATCCCAGAAAGTGAGCCTTTAACCCAGGGAGTGATGGTAGAAAGTAGAAAGGTAGATAAGGCATGAAGACCAGAAACTAGAAGCATTTTGGCTGGTTAAGCACTTGGCTGGTTAAGCTTTCAGGCTTTGAGCAGCACAGTTCAGCTGAGATTCATTCTGGATAAGGACTCAGAAGCTTCCAGTCTGAGAAAACAGGATCAGCTGAGGAACTGGTGAGATGAGGTAGCTGTGGCTTGTTCTGTTTCTCTGATCTTCCAGCATTCACCCCAATACCTGGCTCCAGGTTTGATTTTATTAATAAGACCTTCTAAGATTCATGCTACAGGTGTGAGCTACAATGAATAAATAAAATAAATGCTAAAATACAGAGTCCTTACTGTTGTGAGAAAAATCACAGTTAATAGAATAAATGAGGCAAGAATGAAAGAGAGAAGGGGACAGGAGGAGGGCATAAAGATGTCAAACGATGACATGAGGGAGCTCCTAGGACAGACACTAATGACTTGCAGCATAGGGGGGAGGGGCTGGAAACTATAGAGGAAGGCAAGGTGAAGATGAGAGACTCAGGAACACACCAGGCCTGTGTGGTAGAATGTGTCATCTGTCAGCATAAGAAGCCTCCACCAATAAGATGGCGCAAGGCCTACACCTTTTAGCCTAGAAGACCCAACCCCTGCCTTCTCCCTGCCTACAGCAGCAGTAGGCACTCTGAAAAGGGGCATCTGCCACCCTTCCATGATCCATGCTCCACAGAGTCCTACCAAGAGCCCAGGTTCCACTTTACTGTGGAAGACTCCCATACCAGGGCCATACCATCTTGGCTTACCTATGCCCTGAACACAAATAGCCTTGCCATGTCTCCATGGCAAAGCAGGAGTCCCTCAGAACACTGAAGTGAACAGGTGGGCCTCAAGGACATGGGTGGTTTGTCCCATTGCCAAGTGCACAATGGGCCAGCTAGAAAGATATTAGCAAGAATAACTAAAACAGATACAAAAAAAAACCCAGAATATTCACTGTTCTAAAACGATTTCATAGATAATAGAATAAATGGTCAAGGGGATGGTCAGCCTCTGACAGACATGGTCACTGAAGCCTTAACCACCTGTATCTCATTGTATGGAAATGATGTCTCCTTTAGAAGATCAAAGCCCTCGGAGGGCATGCGGAGAGCACGGGTGTGCTGTTTGCTCTCCATATAGACATTCAGGTGACTGCAGACTGCCAAAGTGCTTTTGGTTATAATAGGGAATGTAAAGAGTTAGCATTGCTTGTTTTGACAGCCACTGAAAGAGATTCATCGGTTACACATACCTCTTAAAATGTCCATCTTCAATGGAGAAGTGATTCTAGCCAAATCCCAATATTATTAATGTTTTTGTGAATACACACATGCAGAGAGAGAGAGAGAGAGAGAACTCTTAGAATATTTCTCCTCCCTGGCTCTGAGGGGAAAGAGTTTGGGTCAAGTCAAGTACAGCTGCCAGGAGTCTCCATGACCAGTATGAAATCATTTAGGAGAAATCTACCAACAATGAGAGCAAATTTAATTTAACTGTTTAGCTCCCCCCCCCCAAACAAGGAAAGTGTCATTTGACTTAAAAGAGGGACATTGTGACTTCCAGCCACTGAGCAATAAGGGTCTCTTTTTCCGTTCCCACTTTCTTCTCCAGCATAGGCCTTTCCCATGCTTACTCTAACTGCTTCGGATGTATGAAATGTCCTCTTTCTTCCCTGAGAGCTCTTTCGTGTCAGACATCCCACTTTGTCAACCTTTCTTTCAAGCTGCACTGGAGATGGACAGTTCGTGTCCAGGCATGACCTGAGGCTTGGCTTTACCTTTTGTGCTAAATACACCCAAGAGACACAAGCTGGCCAGTCTTTATGCTAGTAAGTCAAGAGGAGGAGACAGGGGAGGGCAAGGAGGAGAGACAAGAAACAAACCATGGAACGACCTAAGTAGCGACAGAGTGGAAATGTGAATTTCCCACTTACAGTGATGAAAGCCGTGCCTGTTTATTCCCTCTCCGGATTGTGTCTTCAAATTCCAAAAGGAAACTTAGGTTAGCTAACATCAATATTCTGCCAGGTGGGAAATGGGGATGGTCTGGATTCAACCTACCTGACACTGGTGAGCTAACTTGTCCAAGAAACATTCTAAGAAAATACAACATCTCCAACATATAAATAGGGCTCAGAGACATTAAGACGTATGTCTACATGTCTTACCCAACCAGGTAGTAGAGCCTCAGCCACATCTTATTAAAACAGCCTAATCCACAAAAACAATTACTGCAGAGCCAGGCAAGAACTCTTTCAGCCGGAGCCCTGCTTTCCCGCTTCCTGACAGTCATATCTTTCAGTCAGAAAAAGACAACACGGTTAGGGACTCCCCTCTTCACCGAGGGGAGCACACTGACTGCTCATGTGAAAACAAACATCCTTGGGATGGTAAGCTGGAGCCTCAAACTCGGCAAAGCAAACACCAGACAACGATAAACTTCTTCGGGAACTTTAAGACACCTAAATTGCAGAATTCTGGAGAAAGTACTATCATCCCACCAATATGAGGGGCATGGAAAAAATGCTAGGGTGTTTTTTAAAAAATGTGTTTATATTTCAAGCTTGAGATTCTGTGAAAGTGAAGCACAAACATAAGTCCATGCATTTGAGATGCAAGGAGGTATACTTTGATACTAAAAAAGCAAATGCTTGGTGCTAAAACTCCAAGACTACTAAAGAAACCCCCACTAAAAGATGAGGGAGGGATGGGAAGATGATTCACTCGGTAAGTTGCTTGCCTTCCAAACATGAGGCCCTGCGTTTGACCTCCAGTACCCACTTAAAAATCCAAGTAGGGTGACACACACCTGCAATCCCAGCACTGGGGAGGTGAGCAGGGGAATTTCTGAGGCTCCCAGCCAATGACCCTAGGCTAGCATGTGAGCTCCAGGCCAGTAAGAGACCTTGTCTCATAAGAAGTGAACAGTTTTCCTATGTTGTCTTCTGGCTTCCCAACTGGCGAGGTGGCTGGCACCTGCACATACCTAAGCTCTAGTAGGGAGGCAAAAGAACTCATATTCACTCACACCATGTCTGCCCAAGAATGAACATTTACCTGGCCAACCCCAATCTCCTCCCCCTTCCTTTGCTTCTTTGGCTAAGGAGAAAATGTAAACAATTTCAACTCAGATTTATCCTGCCTCCCTCTTCTATTAGATGTGAACAGAACTCTACTTAAGCAAGAGGGGACCTGGAACTGAAGAGTGTGATTTGTTCTTCTGGAAACTACACTCTCACTCATCACCTCAAGTGACAGTTAGCAGTTTCTGTGGTACATCCTATGAGAACTAATAAGGCAATGGAACAGGGGGGCAGGCTTTTCCCTTCACACTCCTGTCTGTAGCCCAAAAGATAGACTGAAAACTAATGGATGCTGAATTCAAGACAGCTCAACGCAGACGCCATCTTTTCTCTTCACCTGGAGTGGGAACAGAAGAGCCCAACAGTTCAGCCACATCCCCCAAATACACTTGGCTTCAGTCCTCTTCTTGGCTTAGACAGCTTGGAGTCCGTTAAAGCAGGGATGGCCCTGAGCAACTGCCTAATGAGCCCACCTTATCTTAAAGGGAAATGCACCGAGTAAAGAGAATTAAACCACCGGAATGGTAGAGACAGCCTTCAGAACTCCCAGGCCTGCTCCTGACTAACCACTCACCGACCAGAAAAGAGGGTAGGTACTAGAGATGCTGTCTTCACTCAAAGTGCCGAGAATGTTTCCCAAATATTTTCTTGAGGTGCATGAAAAATCTGAACCAACAAATGAGCCACACATGCTGACTAGTGGAGGTTGTTGCTATCCCTGTGGAAGAAGTGATCCAAGTGAACATTACTGCCACCATGTTTCCTGGACCCTGGCTAAATAAAAGGAAGATGGGGGAAGGGGAGAAGTGAGAGTGAGAGGAAAAAGAGGAAGGAGGGAGGGAGAGGAGTTGTATAAGGCAACTCGCAAAGATTCTCTGTAAAAGAATTTACCACACACTGGAACGGAGGGTGACTGACTATACATTTTAGCAGAAGCAAAGTCCTACTCCAGAGATGAAAATGACGTACAGGAGGCTCAACATCCTAAAGCTGAGGCTTGATGTTTCACAGAACTATTCACCAACAACTCTGAGGAGAAGCAGGTTGTCTGACAGAAGAGTTCTGGAAAGCACCGAGACACAGAAAGGACAAGAGCTAGTTCTCAGCTCGGTTTATCTGCCCTGACAGCTCTTGTCTTGACCTGGCAGAAGTCTAGTGTCCACACAGGGAGCATGAAGATAACCGCCATGGCTACACAATCCCATCCACTCACCAAAGGTCAGGAGGATTGAGCATTTTGCTTCAGCGCCTCCACTAATCCAGAGACGCGCCAATCTTCTTACTGCCCCGCCACATCAGGAGGTTCGGATTTTCCTTATCGAGGGATGTCGGGTTCACTTTGTCAGAACTTGGTGATTATTAACACAAGGCTGACTGCCCATGCTGCAAGGTAGTTTTACAAATTATCTAGGCCTTGCATGCCGGGAGAAGGGGATGAGACTAACAAGATGGTGGTAACTATTGTTGGACAACATTCTACTATGAGAACATAAAAGCCACATGGTGGAGCACTGAGAAATTAAATTCATGGCCTGGAAAACAAGCCAAGATTAAAAAATGTCATGTTGATACAGTAGGTGCTCTTGAGAGGGGGGGGCACTGTCAGCAAGTGGATTGATTGCATTTTCATAGCGTCACAGTGAGATGGAGGTGGGGAAGGGTCGAGTGTAACATGCCCTTTGGTGCTGGGGGTGGGGGGGCACACACCATAGTTTCCATCAGAATTCTATGCAAGAGAAAAATACAACATCACACGGCACACAGACCTCCATCATAGAGGCCTACAAAGATTCTCCCCATGGAAGGCTGGGTAGAACAATCTGGTCCTTAGCTTTGAGTGGGGCTGCAGAAAGTACTGTGCACAGGGGCAAAGCTCCTTATTGACAGACAATTTGGAAGGATCCAGTCCCTGTGACCCCTTCTCCAGATCCACCGTAGTTCTCACAGAGACTCCGAGGAGTCAATGGTTCTCCGAGAGTTCAAAGAGTTGACACAAGAGATCATGAGATTTCCTAGCAGCTAGCTTCCCAGTAAGGTTGAAACTGGAAAAATCCCTAAGTAAGAGAATCCCTAACGACTTATCATGGTGTGTGGAGACGTTGTAGGTGGTAATACCTTCACATAGAATCTATGCTCTGTCCCAGGTCTGCTCCATGGAAGCAGATTTGTCCAAGAGCCCATATGTGAGGCTTATAGATTTACCCCCCAGCTTCCTAGTATGTGAGGTGCAGCACACACCTGTTAGATATACGCACACAGTTGGTACTGAGAGGTGTGTCCTGTCCTTCATTATACAGTAACATTTGGAGGCACTGGTACATAGAACACAAAGCCCACTGTTGAAATATTCACAAGGAAAAGAAGATGAAAGAGAAGACCCAGAACTCTCCACAGGTGAGACAAAAGAACATCAAGAGAGGAAAAAATAGGATCTTGGAGGTGACTTTCAGGGTTGAGTCAATATTGGTTTTTTTCATCAACAATGTGAATGACACAAAAGGACTGCCCTCCCCTGAGGACAGACAGGCTGCTCTTTGATGGGGAACAACCATATATACTGCTGAGCTCATCCTCTCTGGCCTTGTTTGCCCACACAGGAGCTCTCCTTTGAACATAGCCTCACCTCTGGGGTGACCTCCAGCCCACCATGGACTGACCAAAGAAGGGTCACAGGAGGGTCATGAAGGTGGTAGCCTCGTCCCCACCAGGAATCTGAGCCCACTTGTCAGAAAAGGGCCTTCCTTCCCTTCCTTCTAAAGGAAGTTTTCTCTGTTTTTGTTGTTTTGTTTTGTTTTTTGTTTTGTTTTGTTTTTTTGTTTTTTGTCGTTCCCCCCCCCCCCGCCCCGCCCCCCGGAATTGAGGACCAAACCCAGGGACTTGTGCTTGCTAAATCCCTAACCCCTTGTTTTGTTTATTAATTGTCAATATTGTTGCCTTTTTTTTTTT